>JAGTTL010000067.1:64301-155628 GCA_036851935.1 Coregonus suidteri
TGTTTTAAAAAACCCCCTTATATTAAATGTAACGGGACTGTTTTTAAACCCCCAATATAGACTAAAAAACCCCCACACCGGTTTTTTAAACACCATATAGGGGTAAATACCCAGCCTTTTTTGAAAAACCATTATGGATAAATCTAATCAGCTCTGGTTTTTAAAAAACCTTATAACTAAATACCCTCAGCTTTGTTTGAAACCCATTTTAGACTAAATAAACTCAGCAGGGTTTGAAACACCATTAAGGGCTAAATACCCCCAGTTTGTTTTAAAACCCCCCTTATAGACAAAATAATCAGCAAAAGTTTGAAAACACCATAATATATTTAAAAGAATAAGCACTTTGAAACACAAATATAGACTAAATATAATCACAGTTATTGAAACACCATAATAGGGCTAAATCTAAACAGCACGTTTGAAAAAAATTTTTAAAAATTAAACTCAGCAAAGGGTTTTAAACACCAAAAATAGACTAAACAATCAGCACTGTTTGGAAACTCCATTATAGACTAATATCTCAGCACATGTTAGAAAAAACAACCCCAATCTAGACTAAATACCCTCAGCCACAGTTTTGATCAAACATTATAGACTAAATCCCCTCAGCCACAGTTTTTAAACACATTATAGAATAATACACTCACCTTTGTTTGAAAACCATTTATAACGAATTATATAATCAGCACTGTTTGAAAGACCATTATAGAAGTAAATACCCTGCAGCACAGTTTGAACACCAGTATCAGACCTAAATGAACCCTCAAGCTCAGTGTGAAACGACCATATAGACTAAAAATACCCTCAGGCAACTGTTTGAAACAACATTATAGAACTAAATACCCTCAGCACTGTTTTGTGAAACACCAGTAGATATTACTAAAATATAATCAGCTCTGTTTTGAAAGAACATTATAGACTAAATACACTCAGCACTGTTTGAAACCACCATTATAGACTAAATACCACTCAGCACTATTTGAAACACCATTATAGACTAAATACCCTCAGCTCTGTTTGAAACACACCATTATAGACTAAATACCCTCAGCGCTGTTTGAAACACCATTATAGACTAAAATAATCAGCACTGTTTGAAACACCATTATAGAACTAAATACCCTCAGCTCTGTTTGAAACACCATTATTGACTAAATATTAATCAGCACTGTTGAAACACCATTATAGACCTAAATGTAATCAGCACTGTTTGAAACACAATATATAGACTAAACTATAATCAGCACTTTTTGAAACACCATTATAGGACTCAATACTATCAGCTCTGTTTGAAACTCATTATCGACTAAATACTCTACACTGTTTGACAACACCATTATAGACTAATCTACTCAGCACTGTTTGAAACACCATAATAGACTAAATCTAAATCAGCTCTTATGTTTGAAACACCATTATAGACTAAATACACTCAGCTCTGTTTCGAAACACCATTATAGAGTAAATACCATCAGCACTGTTTGAAACACCATTATAGACCCCCATAAATACACCTCAGCTCTGTTTGAAACACCATTATAGACTAATTCCCTCAGCTCTGTTGAAAACACCATATAGAGTAAATACCCTCAGCACTGTTTGAAAACACCATTATAGACTAAATATAAATCAGCTCTGTTTTAAAACACCATTATAGACTAAATACCCTCAGCACTGTTTGAAACACATTATTAATATACTAAAATACACTCAGCACTGTTTGAAACACCATTTATGGTGGACTAAATCTAATCAGCTCTATTTGAAAGACCATTATAGACTAAATATAATCAGCACTGTTTGAAACACCATTATAGAGTTAAAAAATACCTGCAGCACTGTTTGATACACCATTATAGATAAATAGAATCAGCTACTGGTTTTGAACACCATTATAGACTAAATATAATCAGCACTGTTTGAAACACCATTAATAGAGTAAATACCACTCAGCACTGTTTTGAAATACCATTCTAGTCTAAATATGATCAGCTCTGTTGAAAACAACATTATAGACTAAATATAATCAGCACTGTTTTTAAACAACATTATAGACAGTAAATACGCCTCAGCCACCGTTTGAAACACCATATAGAGTAAATACCCTCAGCACTGTTTGAAACAACAGTTATAGACTAAATATAATCGCAGCACTGTTTTAAACACCATTATAGAATTAAATACCCTCACTGTTTGAAACACCATTATAGACTAAATATAATCAGCACTGTTTGAAAACACCATTATAGACTAAATACCCTCAGCACCGTTTGAAACACCATATAATAAAAAATACTCCTCAGCACTGTTTGAAACACCATTATAGGACTAAGGATAATCCCTCAGCCTTTTGTTTGAAACACCATTATAGACTAAAGGTAATCAGCACGGTTTGAAACACCATTATATATTCCATGTGGTAATCAGCACTGTTTGAAACACCATTATAGAGTAAATACCCTCAGGGCAGCACTGTTTGAAACACCATTATGGACCTAAATCTAATCAGCTCTGTTTTAGAAAACACCATTATAGACTAAATACCCTCAGCTTTGTTTGAAAACACCATTATAGACTAAATACACTCCAGCACTGTTTGAAACACCATTATAGACTAAATACACTCAGCACTGTTTGAACACCATATAGACTAAATTAATCAGCACTGTTTTGAAACCCATTATAGACTAAATACACTCAGCTCTGTGCGAAACACCATTATAGACTAAAAACACTCAGCAATGTATGAAAATCCATTTTAGACTAAATACCCTCAGCTCTGTTTGAAACATCATTATAGACTAAATACCCTCAGCTCTGTTTGAAACACCATTATAGACTAAATATTATCAGCACTGTTTGAAACACCATTATATACTAAATATAATCAGCTTTGTTTGAAAGACCATTATAGACTAAATATAATCAGCACTGTTTGAAACACCATTATAGACTAAATATATTCAGCTCTGTTTGAAACACCATTATAGACTAAATATAATCAGCAACTGTTTGAAACACCAATATAGACTAAATACCCTCAGCACTGTTTGAAACACCATAATAGACTAAATCAATCTCTAGTTTACCATTCATATATAATCAGCACTGTTTTGAACCTCAGCACCATAATAGACTAAATATAATCAGCACTGTTTGAAACACCATTATAGAGTAAATACCCTCAGCAACTGTTTTTTGAAAAACACCATTATAGACTAATTACCCTCAGCACTGTTTGAAACACCATTTAGACTAATTACACATCAGCACTGTTTGAAACACCATTATAGACTAAATATCCTAAGCACTGTTTGAAACAACCATTATAGACTAAATACACTCAGCACTGTTTGAAACACCATTATAAACTAAAAACACTCAGCACTGTTTTGAAAATCCATTATAGACTAATATACCTCAGCTCTGTTTGAAACACCATTATAGACTAAATACGCTCAGCTCTGTTTGAAACACCATTATAGACTAAATATTATCAGCACTGTTTGAAACACCATTATATACTAAATATAATCAGCTCTGTTTGAAAGACCATTATAGACTAAATATAATCAGCACTGTTTGAAACACCATTATAGACTAAATATAATCAGCACTGTGTTGAAACACCATTATAGACTAAATACCCTCAGCTCTGTTTGAAACACCATTATTGACTAAATATTATCAGCACTGTTTGAAACACCATAATATATTAAATGTAATCAGCACTGTTTGAAACACAAATATAGACTAACTATAATCAGCAGTTTTTGAAACACCATAATAGACTAAATCTAATCAGCACTGTTTGAAACACCATTATAGACTAAATCTAATCAGCACTGTTTGAAACATCATTATAGACTAATTACACTCAGCTCTGTTCGAAACACCATTATAGACTAAAAACACTCACCACTGTTTGAAAATCCATTATAGACTAAATACCCTCAGCTCTGTTTGAAACACCATAAAATAGACTAAATACCCTCAGCACCTTTTTGAAACACCATTATAGACTAAATACCCTCAGCACTGTTTGAAACACCATTATAGACTAAATATAATCAGCTCTGTTTGAAACACCATTATAGACTAAATACCCTCAGCACTGTTTGAAACACCATTATAGAATAAATACACTCAACACTGTTTGAAACACCATTATGGACTAAATCTAATCAGCTCTGTTTGAAACACCCATATAGAGTAAATATACCCTCAGCACTGTTTGAAACACCATTATAGAGTAAACACTCAGCACTGTTTAAACACCATTATAGACTAAATACCCTGTTTGAAACACCATTATAGACTAAATATATATCAGCACTGTTTGAAACACCATTATAGACTAAATACCCTCAGCACTGTTTGAAACACCATTCTAGACTAAATATAATCAGCTCTGTTTAAAACAACATTATAGACTAAATATAATCAGCACTGTTTGAAAAACAACATTATAGAGATAAAAATACCCTCAGCACCATGAAAACACCATATAGAGTAAATACCCCTCAGCACTGTTTGAAACACCATTATAGACAAATATAATCAGCACTGTCTGGAAACACCATTATAGAGTAAATACCCTCAGCACTGTTTGAAACACCATTATAGACTAAATATAATCAGTCTGTTTGAAACACACCATTAGACTAAATATAATCAGCACTGTTTGAAACACCATTATAGAGTTAATACCCTCAGCACTGTTTGAAACACCATTATAGACTAAATATAATCAGCACTGTTTGAAACACCATTATAGACTAAATACCCTCAGCACCGTTTGAAACACCATATAAAGTAAATACCCTCAGCACTGTTTGAAACACCATTATAGACTAAATACCCTCAGCTTTGTTTGAAACACCATTATAGACTAAATATAATCAGCACTGTTTGAAACACCATTATATATTAAATGTAATCAGCACTGTTTGAAACACCAATATAGACTAAATACCCTCAATACCGTTTGAAACACCATATAGAGTAAATACCCTCAGCACTGTTTGAAACACCATTATGGACTAAATCTAATCAGCTCTGTTTTAAACACCATTATAGACTAAATACCCTCAGCTTTGTTTGAAACACCATTATAGACTAAATACACTCAGCACTGTTTGAAACACCATTATAGACTAAATCTAATCAGCACTGTTTGAAACATCATTATAGACTAATTACACTCAGCTCTGTTCGAAACACCATTATAGACTAAAAACACTCAGCAATGTATGAAAATCCATTTTAGACTAAATACCCTCAGCTCTGTTTGAAACACCATTATAGACTAAATACCCTCAGCTCTGTTTGAAACACCATTATAGACTAAATATTATCAGCACTGTTTGAAACACCATTATATACTAAATGTAATCAGCACTGTTTGAAACACAAATATAGACTAAATATAATCAGCACTGTTTGAAACACCATTATAGACTAAATACTAATCAGCACTGTTTGAAACACCATTATAGACTAAATCTAATCAGCACTGTTTGAAACACCATTATAGACTAAATACACTCAGCTCTGTTCGAAACACCATTATAGACTAAATACACTCAGCACTGTTTGAAACACCATTATAGACTAAATACCCTCAGCTCTGTTTGAAACACCATTATATAGACTAAATACCCTCAGCACCTTTTTGAAACACCATTATAGAGTAAATATAATCAGCACTGTTTGAAACACCATTATAGACTAAATATTATAGACTAAATACCCTCAGCACTGTTTGAAACACCATTATAGACTAAATATAACTCAGCACTGTTTTTGAAACACCATTATGGACTAAATATAATCAGCACTGTTTGAAACACCATTATAGAGTACATATAATCAGCACTGTTTGAAACACCATTATAGACTAAATATAATCAGCACTGTTTGAAACACCATTATAGACTAAATACCCTCAGCACTGTTTGAAACACCATTATAGACTAAATACCCTCAGCTCTGTTTGAAACACCATTATAGACTAAATATAATCAGCACTGTTTTCAGCACTGTTTGAAACACCATTTATAGACTAAATACCCTCAGCACTGTTTGAAACACCATTATATAGACTAAATATAATCAGCACTGTTTGAAACACACATTATAGAGTAAACTAAATACCCTCAGCACTGTTTGAAACACCATTATAGACTAAATATAATCAGCTCTGTTTGAAACACCATTATAGACTAAATATAATCAGCACTGTTTGAAACACCATTATAGACTAAATACCCTAATCAGCACTTGTTTGAAACACCATTATAGACTAAATATACCCTCAGCACTGTTTGAAAAACACCATTATAGACTAAATATAATCAGCACTGTTTGAAACACCATTATAGACTAAATACCCTCAGCACTGTTTGAAACACCATTATAGACTAAATATACCCTCAGCACTGTTTGAAACACCATATATAGACTAAATATAATCAGCACTGTTTGAAACACAATTATAGACTAAATACCCTCAGCACTGTTTGAAACACCATTATAGACTAAATCTAATCAGCACTGTTTGAAACACCATTATAGACTAACTAAATCTAATCAGCACTGTTTGAAACACCATTATAGACTAAATACACTCAGCTCTGTTTGAAACACCATTATAGACTAAAAATAACTCAGCACTGTTTGAAACACCATTATAGACTAAATACCCTCAGCTCTGTTTGAAACACCATTATAGACTAAATACCCTCAGCACTGTTTTGAAACACCATTATAGAGTAAATACCCTCAGCACTGTTTGAAACACCATTATAGACTAAATATAATCAGCTCTGTTTGAAACACCATTATAGACTAAATACCCTCAGCACTGTTTGAAACACCATTATAGACTAAATACACTCAACACTGTTTGAAACACCATTATGGACTAAATCTAATCAGCTCTGTTTGAAACACCATTATAGAATAAATATAATCAGCACTGTTTGAAACACCATTATAGACTAAATATAATCAGCTCTGTTTGAAACACCATTATAGACTAAATCAATCAGCACTGTTTTAAACACCCATTATAGACTAAATATCTCTCAGCACTGTTTGAAACACCATTATAGACTAAAATATGTATCAGCACGGTGGCTGTTTGAAACACCATTAGGACTAAATACCCTAGAGTTTGAAACACCATATTAGGGGTGGCCAGTCCTCTTCTGGCTGTGCCGGGTGGAAATTATAACAGAATATGACTAAGATAATCAGCTCTGTTTGACAACACAAATAATAATCAGGACTAAATCTCAGTATGGCTTTTCATAGCCGATCTGTTTGAAAACACCAGGTTGGGACATAGGGGTTCTATAACCCCTCAGCATTTTGTTTGAAACACCGGACTTATAGAGTAAATACCTCGGCACGGTGAAACACCGACGTATGGTCCTAGGGCTCAGGTCTCTCAGTTGTTTGAAACACCATTATAGAGTTGAAAATAGCAAGGTCAGCACTGTTTGAAACAGAACATTGAAATAGACTAGCAGCAAGGCCAGGCGGACTGTGGGGCAGCTGTGTTGAAACACCCATAGTAGACGTATGGTCCTAGCACAGGTTCTCAGAGACCATTAGAGAACGAGAGAATTAGAGAGAGCATACTGTTTTTCACACAGGACACTGGATAAGACAGGAGAAGTACTCCAGGTATAACCAAACCCCAGCCCTTTGACACAAAAAACTACTTAGCATAAATACTGGAGGCTGAGCAGGAGCGTTTGAAACACACTGTATAGAAGAAATACCCTCAGCCTGGTTTGAAACCCCATTATAGACTAAAGCCCCCTCAGCACTGTTTGAAACACCATTATATCCTGAGACAAGGCCGAGTATAGCACTGTTTGAAACACATTATAGACTAAACCAATCAGCACTGTTTGAAGGAAGATTATAGAGTAAATCAACTCACTCAAGTTTGACCCCTCCCAGGGATTATAGACTAAATAGGCCAGTCACTCTGTTTTTAGAGGCAAAACCCCAGTGGAGAGGGGAACCGGCCTGGCAGAGACAGCAAGGGCTGTTCGTTGCTCCAGCCCTTTCCGTTCACCTTCAGACTGGGCCAGACTACACTCAGCACTGACCTACTGAAGAGATAAGTCTTCAGTAAAGACTTAACTAAATTGAGACCGAGTCTGCGTCTCTCACATGGGTAGGAAACACCATAATAATGGAAATCTATCAGCACTGTTTGCCTCCCGCTGTTTGCTTAGAATTTCTACAATTAGGAGGCCTGCGTCTTGTGACCGTAGCGTACGTCAGCATGTTTTGCAACACCAACTTATAGAGATAAATAGGATCAGCTCTGTTTGAAACACCATTATACACTAAAACCTTGAAATCAGCCCTGTTTGAAACACCATTATAGTGTAGGGAAGCTAGCACTGGAGTGAAACATCAAATTTCTTAAATCTAGTCAGGACTTCTAGCAGCCGTATTTAGCACTAACTAAGTTTATTTAGTGCTTTATCCCGGGTAGCCGGAAAATAGAGCATTGCAGTAGTCTAATCTAGAAGTACAAATGCATGGATTAATTTTTCTGCATCATTTTTGGACAGAAAATTTATGTTTTGAATTGTTGCAATGTTACGTAGATGGAAAAAAGCTGTCCTTGAAAACAGTCTTGATACACTCAGTCAAACCAGAGATCAGGGTCAAGACTAACGCCTAGGTCCTTCACAGTTTTAAACACCATTATAGACATAAATACCCTCAGATTCTGTTTGAAAATCTCTTTTTGTTTCTTACCTAGACTCAGCATCTCTGTTTTTGTCCGACCATTTTAAGAGTAAATAGTTTTCAGCCATCCACTTCCTTAAACACCATTTATAGACTAAATATAATCAGCACTGTTTGAAACACCATTATAGACTAAATACCCTCAGCACTGTTTGAAACACCATTATAGACTAAATACCCTCAGCTCTGTTTGAAACACCATTATTGACTAAATATTATCAGCACTGTTTGAAACACCATAATATATTAAATGTAATCAGCACTGTTTGAAACACAAATATAGACTAACTATAATCAGCAGTTTTTGAAACACCATAATAGACTAAATCTAATCAGCACTGTTTGAAACACCATTATAGACTAAATACTAATCAGCACTGTTTGAAACATCATTATAGACTAATTACACTCAGCTCTGTTTGAAACACCATTATAGACTAAAAACACTCAGCACTGTTTGAAAATCCATTATAGACTAAATACCCTCAGCTCTGTTTGAAACACCATTATAGACTAAATACCCTCAGCACTGTTTGAAACACCATTATAGAGTAAATACCCTCAGCACTGTTTGAAACACCATTATAGACTAAATATAATCAGCTCTGTTTGAAACACCATTATAGACTAAATACCCTCAGCACTGTTTGAAACACCATTATAGAATAAATACACTCAACACTGTTTGAAACACCATTATGGACTAAATCTAATCAGCTCTATTTGAAAGACCATTATAGACTAAATATAATCAGCACTGTTTGAAACACCATTATAGACTAAATATAATCAGCTCTGTTTGAAACACCATTATAGACTAAATATAATCAGCACTGTTTGAAACACCATTATAGAGTAAATACCCTCAGCACTGTTTGAAACACCATTATAGACTAAATATAATCAGCTCTGTTTGAAACACCATTATAGACTAAATATAATCAGCACTGTTTTAAACAACATTATAGACAAAATACCCTCAGCACCGTTTGAAACACCATATAGAGTAAATACCCTCAGCACTGTTTGAAACACCATTATAGACTAAATATAATCAGCACTGTTTGAAACACCATTATAGACTAAATACCCTCAGCACTGTTTGAAACACCATTATAGACTAAATATAATCAGCTCTGTTTGAAACACCATTATAGACTAAATATAATCAGCACTGTTTGAAACACCATTATAGACTAAATATAATCAGCACTGTTTGAAACACCATTATAGACTAAATACCCTCAGCACTGTTTTGAAACACCATTATAGACTAAATATAATCAGCACTGTTTGAAACACCATTATAGACTAAATACCCTCAGCACTGTTTGAAACACCATTATAGACTAAATATAATCAGCACTGTTTGAAACACCATTATAGACTAAATATAATCAGCACTGTTTGAAACACCAATATAGACTAAATACCCTCAATACCGTTTGAAACACCATTATAGAGTAAATACCCTCAGCACTGTTTGAAAACACCATTATAGACTAAATCTCATCAGCTCTGTTTGAAACACCATTATAGACTAAATACCCTCAGCTTTGTTTGAAACACCATTATAGACTAAATACACTCAGCACTGTTTGAAACACCATTATAGACTAAATACTTCAGCACTGTTTGAAACACCATTATAGACTAAATACACTCAGCACTGTTTGAAAACACCATTATAGACTAAAAACAATCAGCACTGTGTTTGAAACACCATTATAGACTAATATACCCTCAGCACTGTTTGAAACACCATTATAGACTAAATACCCTCAGCCTGTTTGAAACACCATTATAGACTAAATATTATCAGCACACTGTTTGAAACACCATTATAGACTAAATATAATCAGCACTGTTTGAAACACCATTATAGACTAAATATAATCAGCACTGTTTGAAACACCATTATAGACTAAATACCCTCAGCACTGTTTGAAACACCATTATAGACTAAATATAATCAGCACTGTTTGAAACACCATTATAGACTAAATACCCTCAGCACTGTTTGAAACACCATTATAGACTAAATATAATCAGCACTGTTTGAAACACCATTATAGACTAAATATAATCAGCACTGTTTGAAACACCATTATAGACTAAATACCCTCAGCACTGTTTGAAACACCATTATAGACTAAATCTACCCTCACTGTTTGAAACACCATTATAGACTAAATAAACTCAGCACTGTTTGAAACACCATTATAGACTAAATATAATCAGCACTGTTTGAAACACCATTATAGACTAAATACACTCAGCTCTGTTTGAAACACCATTATAGACTAAATACACTCAGCACTGTTTGAAACACCATTATAGACTAAATACCCTCAGCTCTGTTTGAAACACCATTATAGACTAAATACCCTCAGCACTGTTTGAAACACCATTATAGACTAAATATAATCAGCACTGTTTGAAACACCATTATAGACTAAATATAATCAGCTCTGTTTGAAACACCATTATAGACTAAATATAATCAGCACTGTTTGAAACACCATTATAGACTAAATACCCTCAGCACTGTTTGAAACACCATTATAGACTAAATATAATCAGCACTGTTTGAAACACCATTATAGACTAAATATAATCAGCACTGTTTGAAACACCATTATAGACTAAATACCCTCAGCACTGTTTGAAACACCATATAGAGTAAATACCCTCAGCACTGTTTGAAACACCATTATAGACTAAATATAATCAGCACTGTGTTTGAAACACCATTATAGACTAAATATAATCAGCACTGTTTGAAACACCATTATAGACTAAATATACTCAGCACTGTTTGAAACACCATTATAGACTAAATACCCTCAGCACTGTTTGAAACACCATTATATACTAAATACACTCAGCACTGTTTGAAACACCATTATAGACTAAATACCCTCAGCACTGTTTGAAACACCATTATAGACTAAATATAATCAGCACTGTTTGAAACACCATTATAGACTAAATATAATCAGCACTGTTTGAAACACCATTATAGACTAAATATAATCAGCACTGTTTGAAACACCATTATAGACTAAATATAATCAGCACTGTTTGAAACACCATTATAGACTAAATATAATCAGCACTGTTTGAAACACCTATATAGAGTAAATACCCTCAGCACTGTTTGAAACACCATTATAGACTAAATATAATCAGCTCTGTTTGAAACACCATTATAGACTAAATATAATCAGCACTGTTTTGAAACACCATTATAGACTAAATACCCTCAGCACTGTTTGAAACACCATTATAGACTAAATACCCTCAGCACTGTTTGAAACACCATTATAGACTAAATATAATCAGCACTGTTTGAAACACCAT
The DNA here is from genome assembly GCA_036851935.1 of Coregonus suidteri. Taxonomy (NCBI): domain Eukaryota; kingdom Metazoa; phylum Chordata; class Actinopteri; order Salmoniformes; family Salmonidae; genus Coregonus; species Coregonus suidteri. The sequence goes on from JAGTTL010000067.1 coordinate 76,449, forward strand.
TATAGACTAAATACCCTCAGCACTGTTTGAAACACCATTATAGACTAAATATACTCAGCACTGTTTGAAACACCATTATAGACTAAATACCCTCAGCACTGTTTGAAACACCATTATAGACTAAATACACTCAGCACTGTTTGAAACACCATTATAGACTAAATACCCTCAGCACTGTTTGAAACACCATTATAGACTAAAATACACTCAGCACTGTTTGAAACACCATTATAGACTAAATACCCTCAGCACTGTTTGAAACACCATTATAGACTAAATACCTCAGCACTGTTTGAAACACCATTATAGACTAGACTAATCAACTGTTTGAAACACCATTATAGATCAGCCTCACTGTTTGAAACACCATTATAGACTAAATACTAATCAGCACTGTTTGAAACACCATTATAGACTAAAATACACTCAGCACTGTTTGAAACACCATTATAGACTAAATACACTCAGCACTGTTTGAAAACACCATTATAGACTAAATACCCTCAGCACTGTTTGAAACACCATTATAGACTAAATACCCTCAGCACTGTTTGAAACACCATTATAGACTAAATACCCTCAGCACTGTTTGAAACACCATTATAGACTAAATATAATCAGCACTGTTTGAAAAACCATTATAGACTAAATACCCTCAGCACTGTTTGAAACACCATTATAGACTAAATACCCTCAGCACTGTTTGAAACACCATTATAGACTAAATATAATCAGCACTGTTTGAAACACCATTATAGACTAAATACCCTCAGCACTGTTTGAAACACCATTATAGACTAAATATAATCAGCACTGTTTGAAACACCATTATAGACTAAATATAATCAGCACTGTTTGAAACACCATTATAGACTAAATACCCTCAGCACTGTTTGAAACACCATTATAGACTAAATACCCTCAGCACTGTTTGAAACACCATTATAGACTAAATATAATCAGCACTGTTTGAAACACCATTATAGACTAAATACCCTCAGCACTGTTTGAAACACCATTATAGACTAAATATAATCAGCACTGTTTGAAAAACACCATTATAGACTAAATATAATCAGCACTGTTTGAAACACCATTATAGACTAAATACCCTCAGCACTGTTTGAAACACCATTATAGACTAAATACCCTCAGCACTGTTTGAAACACCATTATAGACTAAATATAACTCAGCACTGTTTGAAACACCATTATAGAATAAATACCCTCAGCACTGTTTGAAACACCATTATATACTAAATACACTCAGCACTGTTTGAAACACCATTATAGACTAAATACACTCAGCACTGTTTGAAACACCATTATAGACTAAATACACTCAGCACTGTTTGAAACACCATTATAGACTAAATACCCTCAGCACTGTTTGAAACACCATTATAGACTAAATACCCTCAGCACTGTTTGAAACACCATTATAGACTAAATATAATCAGCTCTTTTTGAAACACCATTATAGACTAAATCTAATCAGCACTGTTTGAAACACCATTATAGACTAAATACACTCAGCACTGTTTGAAACACCATTATAGACTAAATATAATCAGCACTGTTTGAAACACCATTATAGACTAATTACTCAGCACTGTTTGAAACACCATTATAGACTAAAAACACTCAGCACTGTTTGAAACACCATTATAGACTAAATATAATCAGCACTGTTTGAAAAACACATTATAGACTAAATACCCCTCAGCACTGTTTGAAAAACACCATTATAGACTAAATACCCTCAGCTCTGTTTGAAAAACATTATAGACTAAATATAATCAGCACTGTTTGAAACACCATTATAGACTAAATACCTCAGCACTGTTTGAAACACCATTATAGACTAAATATAATCAGCTCTGTTTGAAACACCATTATAGACTAAATATAATCAGCACTGTTTGAAACACCATTATAGACTAAATATACCCTCAGCACTGTTTGAAACACCATTATAGACTAAATACCCTCAGCACTGTTTGAAACACCATTATAGACTAAATATAATCAGCACTGTTTGAAACACCATTATAGACTAAATACCCTCAGCACTGTTTGAAACACCATTATAGACTAAATATAATCAGCACTGTTTGAAACACCATTATAGACTAAATATAATCAGCACTGTTTGAAACACCATTATAGACTAAATACCCTCAGCACTGTTTGAAACACCATTATAGACTAAATACCCTCAGCACTGTTTGAAACACCATTATAGACTAAATATAATCAGCACTGTTTGAAACACCATTATAGACTAAATACCCTCAGCACTGTTTGAAACACCATTATAGACTAAATATAATCAGCACTGTTTGAAACACCATTATAGACTAAATATAATCAGCACTGTTTGAAACACCATTATAGACTAAATACCCTCAGCACTGTTTGAAACACCATTATAGACTAAATACCCTCAGCACTGTTTGAAACACACCATTATAGACTAAATCTAATCAGCACTGTTTGAAACACCATTATAGACTAAATACCCTCAGCACTGTTTGAAACACCATTATAGACTAAATACACTCAGCACTGTTTGAAACACCATTATAGACTAAATCTAATCAGCACTGTTTGAAACACCATTATAGACTAAATACACTCAGCACTGTTTGAAACACCATTATAGACTAAATATACTACTCAGCACTGTTTGAAAACACCATTATAGACTAAATACCCTCAGCACTGTTTGAAACACCATTATAGACTAAATACCCTCAGCTCTGTTTGAAACACCATTATAGACTAAATATTATCAGCACTGTTTGAAACACCATTATAGACTAAATATAATCAGCACTGTTTGAAACACCATTATAGACTAAATATAATCAGCACTGTTTGAAACACCATTATAGACTAAATATAATCAGCTCTGTTTGAAACACACATTATAGACTAAATATAATCAGCACTGTTTGAAACACCATATAGAGTAAATACCCTCAGCACTGTTTGAAACACCATTATAGACTAAATATAATCAGCTCTGTTTGAAACACCATTATAGACTAAATATAATCAGCACTGTTTGAAACACCATTATAGACTAAATACCCTCAGCACCGTTTGAAACACCATATAGAGTAAATACCCTCAGCACTGTTTGAAACACCATTATAGACTAAATACCTCAGCACTGTTTGAAACACCATTATAGACTAAATATAATCAGCACTGTTTGAAACACCATTATAGACTAATTACACTCAGCTCTGTTTGAAACACCATTATAGACTAAATACAGCAGCACTGTTTGAAACACCATTATAGACTAAATACCCTCAGCACTGTTTGAAACACCATTATAGACTAAATACCCTCAGCACTGTTTGAAACACCATTATAGACTAAATATAATCAGCACTGTTTGAAACACCATTATAGACTAAATATAATCAGCACTGTTTGAAACACCATTATAGACTAAATATAATCAGCACTGTTTGAAACACCATTATAGACTAAATACCCTCAGCACTGTTTGAAACACCATTATAGACTAAATACCCTCAGCTCTGTTTGAAACACCATTATAGACTAAATATAATCAGCACTGTTTGAAACACCATTATAGACTAAATACCCTCAGCACTGTTTGAAACACCATTATAGACTAAATACCCTCAGCACTGTTTGAAACACCATTATAGACTAAATATAATCAGCACTGTTTTGAAACACCATTATAGACTAAATATAATCAGCACTGTTTGAAACACCATTATAGACTAAATACCCTCAGCACTGTTGTTGAAACACCATTATAGACTAAATAAATCACCCTCAGCTTGGTTTGAAACACCATTATATACTAATTACACTCAGCACTGTTTGAAACACCATTATAGACTAAATACCCTCAGCTCTGTTTGAAACACCATTATAGACTAAATATTATCAGCACTGTTTGAAACACCATTATAGACTAAATATAATCAGCTCTGTTTGAAACACCATTATAGACTAAATATAATCAGCACTGTTTGAAACACCATTATAGACTAAATATAATCAGCACTGTTTGAAACACCATTATAGACTAAATATAATCAGCACTGTTGAAAAACACCATTATAGACTAAATACCCTCAGCACTGTTTGAAAACACCATTATAGACTAAATATAATCAGCACTGTTTGAAACACCATTATAGACTAAATATAATCAGCACTGTTTGAAACACCATTATAGACTAAATACCCTCAGCACTGTTTGAAACACCATTATAGACTAGACTAAATACCCTCAGCACTGTTTGAAACACCATTATAGACTAAATATAATCAGCACTGTTTGAAACACCATTATAGACTAAATACCTCAGCACTGTTTGAAACACCATTATAGACTAAATATACTCAGCACTGTTTGAAACACCATTATAGACTATAAAACCCTCAGCACTGTTTGAAAACACCATTATAGACTAATACACTCAGCACTGTTTGAAACACCATTATAGACTAAATACCACTCAGCACTGTTTGAAACACCATTATAGACTAAATATACTCAGCACTGTTTGAAACACCATTATAGACTAAATACCCTCAGCACTGTTTGAAACACCATTATAGACTAAATACCCTCAGCACTGTTTGAAACACCATTATAGACTAAATATAATCAGCACTGTTTGAAACACCATTATAGACTAAATATAATCAGCACTGTTTGAAACACCATTATAGACTACTAAATACACTCAGCACTGTTTGAAACACCATTATAGACTAAATACACTCAGCACTGTTTGAAACACCATTATAGACTAAATATAATCAGCACTGTTTGAAACACCATTATAGACTAAATACCCTCAGCACTGTTTGAAACACCATTATAGACTAAATACCCTCAGCACTGTTTGAAACACCATTATAGACTAAATATAATCAGCACTGTTTGAAACACCATTATAGACTAAATACCCTCAGCACTGTTTGAAACACCATTATAGACTAAATACCCTCAGCACTGTTTGAAAACACCATTATAGACTAAATATAATCAGCACTGTTTGAAACACCATTATAGACTAAATACCCTCAGCACTGTTTGAAACACCATTATAGACTAAATATAATCAGCTCTGTTTGAAACACCATTATAGACTAAATATAATCAGCACTGTTTGAAACACCATTATAGACTAAATACCCTCAGCACTGTTTGAAACACCATATATAGACTAAATATACCCTCAGCACTGTTTGAAACACCATTATAGACTAAATATAATCAGCTCTGTTTGAAACACCATTATAGACTAAATACCCTCAGCACTGTTTTGAAACACCATTATAGACTAAATATACTCAGCACTGTTTGAAACACCATTATAGACTAAATATAATCAGCACTGTTTGAAACACCATTATAGACTAAATACCCTCAGCACTGTTTGAAACACCATTATAGACTAAATACCCTCAGCACTGTTTGAAACACCATTATAGACTAAATATACTCAGCACTGTTTGAAACACCATTATAGACTAAAAATACCCTCAGCACTGTTTGAAACACCATTATAGACTAAATATACTCAGCACTGTTTGAAACACCATTATAGACTAAATACCTCAGCACTGTTTGAAACACCATTATAGACTAAATACACTCAGCACTGTTTGAAACACCATTATAGACTAAATATACCCTCAGCACTGTTTGAAACACCATTATAGACTAAATACCCTCAGCACTGTTTGAAACACCATTATAGACTAAATATAATCAGCACTGTTTGAAACACCATTATAGACTAAATATAATCAGCACTGTTTGAAACACATTATAGACTAATACCCTCAGCACTGTTTGAAACACCATTATAGACTAAATATAATCAGCACTGTTTGAAACACCATTATAGACTAAATACACTCAGCTCTGTTTGAAACACCATTATAGACTAAAAACAATCAGCACTGTTTGAAACACCATTATAGACTAAATACCTCAGCTCTGTTTGAAAAACACCATTATAGACTAAATACCCTCAGCACTGTTTTGAAACACCATTATAGACTAAATACCCTCAGCACTGTTTGAAACACCATTATAGACTAAAAATAATCAGCACTGTTTGAAACACCATTATAGACTAAATACCCTCAGCACTGTTTGAAACACCATTATAGACTAAATATAATCAGCTCTGTTTGAAACACCATTATAGACTAAATATAATCAGCACTGTTTGAAACACCATTATAGACTAAATACCCTCCTCAGCACTGTTTTGAAACACCATTATAGACTAAATACCCTCAGCACTGTTTGAAACACCATTATAGACTAAATATAATCAGCACTGTTTGAAAAACACCATTATAGACTAAATACACTCAGCACTGTTTGAAACACCATTATAGACTAAATACCCTCAGCACTGTTTGAAACACCATTATAGACTAAATACCCTCAGCACTGTTTGAAACACCATTATAGACTAAATATAATCAGCACTGTTTTGAAACACCATTATAGACTAAATATAATCAGCACTGTTTGAAACACCATTATAGACTAAATACACTCAGCACTGTTTGAAACACCATTATAGACTAAATACACTCAGCACTGTTTGAAACACCATTATAGACTAAATATACTCAGCACTGTTTGAAAACCATTATAGACTAAATACCCTCAGCACTGTTTGAAACACCATTATAGACTAAATACCCTCAGCACTGTTTGAAACACCATTATAGACTAAATACCCTCAGCACTGTTTGAAACACCATTATAGACTAAATATAATCAGCACTGTTTGAAACACCATTATAGACTAAATACCCTCAGCACTGTTTGAAACACCATTATAGACTAAATACCCTCAGCACTGTTTGAAACACCATTATAGACTAAATATAATCAGCACTGTTTGAAACACCATTATAGACTAAATACCCTCAGCACTGTTTGAAACACCATTATAGACTAAAATAATCAGCACTGTTTGAAACACCATTATAGACTAAATATAATCAGCACTGTTTGAAACACCATTATAGACTAAATACCCTCAGCACTGTTTGAAACACCATTATAGACTAAATACCCTCAGCACTGTTTGAAACACCATTATAGACTAAATATAATCAGCACTGTTTGAAAAACACCATTATAGACTAAATACCCTCAGCACTGTTTGAAACACCATTATAGACTAAATACACTCAGCACTGTTTGAAACACCATTATAGACTAAATATAATCAGCACTGTTTGAAACACCATTATAGACTAAATATAATCAGCACTGTTTGAAACACCATTATAGACTAAATATAATCAGCACTGTTTGAAACACCATTATAGACTAAATACCCTCAGCACTGTTTGAAACACCATTATAGACTAAATACCCTCAGCACTGTTTGAAACACCATTATAGACTAAATACACTCAGCACTGTTTTTGAAACACCATTATATAGACTAAATACCCTCAGCACTGTTTGAAACACCATTATAGACTAAATATAACTCAGCACTGTTTGAAACACCATTATAGACTAAATATACTCAGCACTGTTGAAAAACACCATTATAGACTAATACACTCAGCACTGTTTGAAACACCATTATAGACTAAATACCCTCAGCACTGTTTGAAACACCATTATAGACTAAATATAATCAGCACTGTTTGAAACACCATTATAGACTAAATATAATCAGCACTGTTTGAAAACCATTATAGACTAAATATAATCAGCACTGTTTGAAACACCATTATAGACTAATATACTCAGCACTGTTTGAAACACCATTATAGACTAAATATAATCAGCACTGTTTTTGAAACACCATTATAGACTAAATACACTCAGCACTGTTTGAAACACCATTATAGACTAAATACACTCAGCACTGTTTGAAACACCATTATAGACTAAATACCCTCAGCTCTGTTTGAAACACCATTATAGACTAAATACCCTCAGCACTGTTTGAAACACCATATAGACTAAAATACCCTCAGCACTGTTTGAAACACCATTATAGACTAAATATAATCAGCACTGTTTGAAACACCATTATAGACTAAATACCCTCAGCACTGTTTGAAACACCATTATAGACTAAATATAATCAGCACTGTTTGAAACACCATTATAGACTAAATAATCAGCAGCACTGTTTTGAAACACCATTATAGACTAAATACCCTCAGCACTGTTTGAAACACCATTATAGACTAAATACCCTCAGCACTGTTTGAAACACCATTATAGACTAAATATAATCAGCACTGTTTGAAACACCATTATAGACTAAATACCCTCAGCACTGTTTGAAACACCATTATAGACTAAATACACTCAGCACTGTTTGAAACACCATTATAGACTAAATATAATCAGCACTGTTTGAAACACCATTATAGACTAAATATAATCAGCACTGTTTGAAACACCATTATAGACTAAAATATACTCAGCACTGTTTGAAACACCATATAGACTAAATACCCTCAGCACTGTTTGAAACACCATTATAGACTAAATACCCTCAGCACTGTTTGAAACACCATTATAGACTAAATATAATCAGCACTGTTTGAAACACCATTATAGACTAAATATAATCAGCACTGTTTGAAACACCATTATAGACTAAATACACTCAGCACTGTTTGAAACACCATTATAGACTAAATACCCTCATCACTGTTTGAAACACCATTATAGACTAAATATAATCAGCACTGTTTGAAACACCATTATAGACTAAATATAATCAGCACTGTTTGAAACACCATTATAGACTAAATATAATCAGCACTGTTTTGAAACACCATTATAGACTAAATATAATCAGCACTGTTTGAAACACCATTATAGACTAAATACCCTCAGCACTGTTTGAAACACCATTATAGACTAAATATAATCAGCACTGTTTTGAAACACCATTATAGACTAAAATACACTCAGCACTGTTTGAAACACCATTATAGACTAAATATACCCTCAGCACTGTTTGAAACACCATTATAGACTAAATATAATCAGCACTGTTTGAAAAACACCATTATAGAGTAAATACCCTCAGCACTGTTTGAAACACCATTATAGACTAAATATAATCAGCACTGTTTGAAACACCATTATAGACTAAATATCATCAGCACTGTTTGAAACACCATTATAGACTAAATACCCTCAGCACTGTTTGAAACACCATATAGAGTAAATACCCTCAGCACTGTTTGAAACACCCTTATAGACTAAATATAATCAGCACTGTTTGAAACACCATTATAGACTAATACCCTCAGCACTGTTTGAAACACCATTATAGACTAAATATAATCAGCACTGTTTGAAACACCATTATAGACTAAATACCCTCAGCACTGTTTGAAACACCATTATAGACTAAATATAATCAGCACTGTTTGAAAAACACCATTATAGACTAAATATAATCAGCACTGTTTGAAACACCAATATAGACTAAATACCCTCAGCACTGTTTGAAACACCATTATAGACTAAATACCCTCAGCACTGTTTGAAACACCATTATAGACTAAATATAATCAGCACTGTTTGAAACACCATTATAGACTAAATACCCTCAGCACTGTTTGAAACACCATTATAGACTAAATACACTCAGCACTGTTTGAAACACCATTATAGACTAAATACCCTCAGCACTGTTTGAAACACCATTATAGACTAAATATAATCAGCACTGTTTGAAACACCATTATAGACTAAATATAATCAGCACTGTGAAAAAACACATTATAGACTAAATATAATCAGCACTGTTTGAAACACCATTATAGACTAAATACCCTCAGCACTGTTTGAAACACCATTATAGACTAAATATAATCAGCACTGTTTGAAACACCATTATAGACTAAATGTAAACAGCACTTTGAAAAACCATTATATAGACTAAAATACCCTCAGCACTGTTGAAAAAACACCATTATAGACTAAATATAATCAGCTCTGTTTGAAACACCATTATAGACTAAATATAATCAGCACTGTTTGAAACACCATTATAGACTAAATACCCTCAGCACTGTTTGAAACACATTATATAGACTAAATATACCCTCAGCACTGTTTGAAACACCATTATAGATAGACTAAATATAATCAGCACTGTTTGAAACACCATTATAGACTAAATACCCTCAGCACTGTTTGAAACACCATTATAGACTAAATATAATCAGCACTGTTTGAAACACCATTATAGACTAAATACCCTCTCAGCACTGTTGAAACACCATTATAGACTAAATATAATCAGCACTGTTTGAAACACCATTATATAGACTAAATATAATCAGCACTGTTTGAAACACCATTATAGACTAAATACCCTCAGCACTGTTTGAAACACCATTATAGACTAAATACCCTCAGCACTGTTTTGAAACACCATTATGACTAAATCTAATCAGCACTGTTTGAAACACCATTATAGACTAAATACCCTCAGCACTGTTTGAAACACCATTATAGACTAAATACACTCAGCACTGTTTGAAACACCATTATAGACTAAATACCCTCAGCACTGTTTGAAACACCATTATAGACTAAATATAATCAGCACTGTTTGAAACACCATTATAGACTAAATATAATCAGCACTGTTTGAAACACCATTATATAGACTAAATATAATCAGCACTGTTTGAAACACCATTATAGACTAAATATAATCAGCTTTGTTTGAAACACCATTATAGACTAAATATAATCAGCACTGTTTGAAACACACCATTATAGACTAAATATAATCAGCACTGTTTGAAACACCATTATAGACTAAATATAATCAGCACTGTTTGAAACACCATTATAGACTAAATATAATCAGCACTGTTTGAAACACCATTATAGACTAAATATAATCAGCACTGTTTGAAACACCATTATAGACTAAATACCCTCAGCACTGTTTGAAACACCCATATAGACTAAATACCCTCAGCACTGTTTGAAACACCATTATAGACTAAATATAATCAGCACTGTTTGAAACACCATTATAGACTAAATACCCTCAGCACTGTTTGAAACACCATTATAGACTAAATAATCAGCACTGTTTGAAAAACACCATTATAGACTAAATACCCTCAGCACTGTTTGAAACACCATTATAGACTAAATACCCTCAGCACTGTTTGAAACACCATTATAGACTAAATATAATCAGCACTGTTTGAAACACCATTATAGACTAAATACCCTCAGCACTGTTTGAAACACCATTATAGACTAAATATAATCAGCTCTGTTTGAAACACCATTATAGACTAAATATAATCAGCACTGTTTGAAACACCATTATAGACTAAATACCCTCAGCACTGTTTGAAACACCATTATAGACTAAATACCCTCAGCACTGTTTGAAACACCATTATAGACTAAATATAATCAGCACTGTTTGAAACACCATTATAGACTAAATACCCTCAGCACTGTTTGAAACACCATTATAGACTAAATATACTCAGCACTGTTTGAAACACCATTATAGACTAAATATAATCAGCACTGTTTGAAACACCATTATAGACTAAATATAATCAGCACTGTTTGAAACACCATTATAGACTAAAATATAATCAGCACTGTTTGAAACACCATTATAGACTAAATACCCTCAGCACTGTTTGAAACACCATTATAGACTAAATACCCTCAGCACTGTTTGAAACACCATTTAGACTAAATATAATCAGCTCTGTTTGAAAACACCATTATATACTAAATACCCTCAGCACTGTTTGAAACACCATTATAGACTAAATACACTCAGCACTGTTGAAAAACACACCATTATAGACTAAATACCCTCAGCACTGTTTTGAAACACCATTATAGACTAAATATAATCAGCACTGTTTGAAACACCATTATAGACTAAATACCATCAGCACTGTTTGAAACACCAATATAGACTAATATAATCAGCACTGTTTGAAAACACCATTATAGACTAAATATAATCAGCACTGTTTTGAAACACCATTATAGACTAAATATACTCAGCACTGTTTGAAACACCATTATAGACTAAATATAATCAGCACTGTTTGAAACACCATTATAGACTAAATATACTCAGCACTGTTTGAAACACCATTATAGACTAAATACCCTCAGCACTGTTTGAAACACCATTATAGACTAAATATAATCAGCACTGTTTGAAACACCATTATAGACTAAATACCCTCAGCACTGTTTGAAACACCATTATAGACTAAATACCCTCAGCACTGTTTGAAACACCATTATAGACTAAATATAATCAGCACTGTTTGAAACACCATTATAGACTAAATACCCTCAGCACTGTTTGAAACACCATTATAGACTAAATACCCTCAGCACTGTTTGAAAACACCATTATAGACTAAATATAATCAGCACTGTTTGAAACACCATTATATAGACTAAATACCCTCAGCACTGTTTGAAACACCATTATAGACTAAATATACTCAGCACTGTTTGAAACACCATTATAGACTAAATACCCTCAGCACTGTTTGAAACACCATTATAGACTAAATATAATCAGCACTGTTTGAAACACCATTATAGACTAAATATAATCAGCACTGTTTGAAACACCATTATAGACTAAAAATATAATCAGCACACTGTTTGAAAACACCATATAGACTAAATACCTCAGCACTGTTTGAAAACACCATTATAGACTAAATATAATCAGCACTGTTTGAAACACCACCATTATATAGACTAAATACCCTCATCAGCACTTTGAAACACCATTATAGACTAAATATACTCAGCACTGTTTGAAACACCATTATAGACTAAATACCCTCAGCACTGTTTGAAACACCATTATAGACTAAATATAATCAGCACTGTTTGAAACACCATTATAGACTAAATATAATCAGCACTGTTTGAAACACCATTATAGACTAAATATAATCAGCACTGTTTGAAACACCATTATAGACTAAATACCCTCAGCACTGTTTGAAACACCATTATAGACTAAATATAATCAGCACTGTTTGAAACACCATTAGACTAAAATAATCAGCACTGTTTGAAACACCATTATAGACTAAATATAATCAGCACTGTTTTTGAAACACCATTATAGACTAAATATAATCAGCACTGTTTGAAACACCATTATAGACTAAATATACTCAGCACTGTTTGAAACACCATTATAGACTAAATATAATCAGCACTGTTTGAAACACCATTATAGACTAAATACACTCAGCACTGTTTGAAACACCATTATAGACTAAATACCCTCAGCACTGTTTGAAACACCATTATAGACTAAATATAATCAGCACTGTTTGAAAAACACCATTATAGACTAAATATAATCAGCACTGTTTGAAACACCATTATAGACTAAATATAATCAGCACTGTTTGAAACACCATTATAACTAATACACTCAGCACTGTTTGAAACACCATTATAGACTAAAATAATCAGCACTGTTTGAAACACCATTATAGACTAAATCTAATCAGCACTGTTTGAAACACCATTATGGACTAAATATAATCAGCACTGTTTGAAAAACACCATTATAGACTAAATACCCTCAGCACTGTTTGAAACACCATATAGACTAAATACCCTCAGCACTGTTTGAAACACCATTATAGACTAAATATAATCAGCACTGTTTGAAACACCATTATAGACTAAAATACCCTCAGCACTGTTTGAAACACCATTATAGACTAAATATATACTCAGCACACTGTTTGAAACACCATTATAGACTAAATACCCTCAGCACTGTTTGAAACACCATTAGACTAAATATAATCAGCACTGTTTGAAAACACCATTATAGACTAAATATAATCAGCACTGTTTGAAACACCATTATAGACTAAATATACCCTCAGCACTGTTTTGAAACACCATTATAGAGACTAAATACCCTCAGCACTGTTTGAAACACCATTATAGACTAAATATAATCAGCACTGTTTGAAACACCATTATAGACTAAATACCCTCAGCACTGTTTTTGAAACACCATTATAGACTAAATATACTCAGCACTGTTTGAAACACCATTATAGACTAAATACCCTCAGCACTGTTTGAAACACCATTATAGACTAAATATAATCAGCACTGTTTTGAAACACCATTATAGACTAAATATAATCAGCACTGTTTGAAAACCATTATAGACTAAATATAATCAGCACTGTTTGAAACACACCATAGACTAAATATAATCAGCACTGTTTGAAACACCATTATAGACTAAATACACTCAGCACTGTTTGAAACACCATTATAGACTAAATATAATCAGCACTGTTTGAAACACCATTATAGACTAAATACCCTCAGCACTGTTTGAAACACCATTATAGACTAAATATAATCAGCACTGTTTGAAACACCATTATAGACTAAATACCCTCCCTCAGCACTGTTTGAAACACCATTATAGACTAAATACCCTCAGCACTGTTTGAAAACACCATTATAGACTAAATATAATCAGCACTGTTTGAAACACCATTATAGACTAAATACCCTCAGCACTGTTTGAAACACCATTATAGACTAAATACCCTCAGCACTGTTTGAAAAACACCATTATAGACTAAATATAATCAGCACTGTTTGAAACACCATTATATATACTAAATATAATCAGCACTGTTTGAAACACCATTATAGACTAAATATAATCAGCACTGTTTGAAACACCATTATAGACTAAATACCCTCAGCACACTGTTGAAAAACACCATTATAGACTAAATATAATCAGCACTGTTTGAAACACCATTATAGAGTAAATACCTCAGCACTGTTTGAAACACCATTATAGACTAAATATAATCAGCACTGTTTGAAACACCATTATAGACTAAATACAATCAGCACTGTTTGAAACACCATTATAGACTAAATATAATCAGCACTGTTTGAAACACCATTATAGACTAAATATAATCAGCACTGTTTGAAACACCATTATAGACTAAATATAATCAGCACTGTTTGAAACACCATTATAGACTAAATACCCTCAGCACTGTTTTGAAACACCATTATAGACTAAATATAATCAGCACTGTTTGAAACACCATTATAGACTAAATATAATCAGCACTGTTTGAAACACCATTATAGAGTAAATACCCTCAGCACTGTTTGAAACACCATTATAGACTAAATATAATCAGCACTGTTTGAAACACCATTATAGACTAAATATAATCAGCACTGTTTGAAACACCATTATAGACTAAATATAATCAGCACTGTTTGAAACACCATTATAGACTAAATATAATCAGCACTGTTTGAAACACAATTATAGACTAAATATAATCAGCACTGTTTGAAACACCAATATAGACTAAATATAATCAGCACTGTTTGAAACACCATTATAGACTAAAATAACTCAGCACTGTTTGAAACACCATTATAGACTAAATACCCTCAGCACTGTTTGAAACACCATATAGAGACTAATAAATACACTCAGCACTGTTGAAAAACACCATTATACTAAATACCCTCAGCACTGTTTGAAACACCATTATAGACTAAATATAATCAGCTCTGTTTGAAACACCATTATAGACGAAAAATATAATCAGCACTGTTTGAAACACCATTATAGACTAAATACCCTCAGCACTGTTTGAAACACCATTATAGACTAAATACCCTCAGCACTGTTTGAAACACCATTATAGACTAAATATAATCAGCACTGTTTGAAACACCATTATAGACTAAATACCCTCAGCACTGTTTGAAACACCATTATAGACTAAATATAATCAGCTCTGTTTGAAACACCATTATAGACTAAATATAATCAGCACTGTTTGAAACACCATTATAGACTAAATACCCTCAGCACTGTTTGAAACACCATTATAGACTAAATATAATCAGCACTGTTTGAAACACCATTATAGACTAAATATAATCAGCACTGTTTGAAACACCATTATAGACTAAATATAATCAGCTCTGTTTGAAACACCATTATAGACTAAATATAATCAGCACTGTTTGAAACACCATTATAGAGATTAATACCCTCAGCACTGTTTGAAACACCATTATAGACTAAATATAATCAGCACTGTTTGAAACACCATTATAGACTAATCACTGTTTGAAACACTTAAAGACTAAATTTGTTTGAAACACCATTATAGACTAAATACCCTCAGCAGCACTGTTGAAACACCATTATAGACTAAATATAATCAGCACTGTTTTGAAACACCATTATAGACTAAATATAATCAGCACTGTTTGAAACACCATTATAGACTAAATACCCTCAGCACTGTTTGAAACACCATTATAGACTAAATATACTCAGCACTGTTTGAAACACCATTATAGACTAAATATAATCAGCACTGTTTGAAACACCATTATAGACTAAATACCCTCAGCACTGTTTGAAAACACCATTATAGACTAAATATACTCAGCACTGTTTGAAACACCATTATAGACTAAATACCCTCAGCACTGTTTGAAACACCATTATAGACTAAATACCCTCAGCACTGTTTGAAACACCATTATAGACTAAATATAATCAGCACTGTTTGAAACACCATTATAGACTAAATACCCTCAGCACTGTTTGAAACACCATTATAGACTAAATATACTCAGCACTGTTTGAAACACCATTATAGACTAAATATAATCAGCACTGTTTGAAACACCATTATAGACTAAATACCCTCAGCACTGTTTGAAACACCATTATAGACTAAATACACTCAGCACTGTTGAAAAACACCATTATAGACTAAATATAATCAGCACTGTTTGAAACACCATTATATACTAATATAATCAGCACTGTTTGAAACACCATTATATAGACTAAATATAATCAGCACTGTTTGAAAACACCATTATAGACTAATATACTCAGCTCTGTTTGAAACACCATTATAGACTAAATATAATCAGCACTGTTTGAAACACCATAATAGACTAAATATAATCAGCACTGTTTGAAACACAATTATAGACTAAATATAATCAGCTCTGTTTGAAACACCATTATAGACTAAATACCCTCAGCACTGTTTTGAAACACCATTATAGACTAATATAATCAGCACTGTTTGAAACACCATTATAGACTAAATATATAATCAGCACTGTTTGAAACACCATTATAGACTAAATACCCTCAGCACTGTTTGAAACACCATTATAGACTAAAAATACCCTCAGCTTGTTTGAAACACCATTATAGACTAAATATAATCAGCACTGTTTGAAAACACCATTATAGACTAAATATAATCAGCACTGTTTGAAACACCATTATAGACTAAATATAATCAGCACTGTTTGAAACACCATTATAGACTAAATATAATCAGCACTGTTTGAAACACCATTATAGACTAAATACTCTCAGCACTGTTTGAAACACCATTATAGACTAAATATAATCAGCACTGTTTGAAACACCATTATAGACTAAATACCCTCAGCACTGTTTGAAACACCATTATAGACTAAAACCCTCAGCACTGTTTGAAACACCCATTATAGACTAAATATAATCAGCACTGTTTGAAACACCATTATAGACTAAAATAATCAGCACTGTTTGAAACACCATTTATAGACTAAATATAATCAGCACTGTTTGAAACACCATTATAGACTAAATATAATCAGCACTGTTTGAAACACCATTATAGACTAAATATACCCTCAGCTCTGTTTGAAACACCATTATAGACTAAATACCCTCAGCACTGTTTGAAACACCATTATAGACTAAATATAATCAGCACTGTTTGAAACACCATTATAGACTAAATACCCTCAGCACTGTTTGAAACACCATTATAGACTAAATATAATCAGCACTGTTTGAAACACCATTATAGACTAAATATAATCAGCACTGTTTGAAACACCATTATAGACTAATATAATCAGCACTGTTTGAAACATTATAGACTAAATACCCTCAGCACTGTTTGAAACACCATTATAGACTAATACCCTCAGCACTGTTTGAAACACCATTATAGACTAAATATAATCAGCACTGTTTGAAACACCATTATAGACTAAAAATAATCAGCACTGTTTGAAACACCATTATAGACTAAATATAATCAGCACTGTTTTGAAACACCATTATAGACTAAATATAATCAGCACTGTTGAAAAACACCATTATAGACTAAATATAATCAGCACTGTTTGAAACACCATTATAGACTAAATATAATCAGCACTGTTTGAAACACCATTATAGACTAAATATAATCAGCACTGTTTGAAACACCATTATAGACTAAATACCCTCAGCACTGTTTGAAACACCATTATAGACTAAATACCCTCAGCACTGTTTGAAAACCCATTATAGACTAAATACACTCAGCACTGTTTGAAACACCATTATAGACTAAATATAATCAGCACTGTTTGAAACACCATTATAGACTAAATACACTCAGCACTGTTTGAAACACCATTATAGACTAAATATAACTCAGCACTGTTTGAAAAACCATTATAGACTAAATACCCTCAGCACTGTTTGAAACACCATTATAGACTAAATACACTCAGCACTGTTTGAAACACCATTATAGACTAAATATAATCAGCACTGTTTGAAACACCATTATAGACTAAATATACCCTCAGCACTGTTTGAAACACCATTATAGACTAAATACCCTCAGCACTGTTTGAAACACCATTATAGACTAAATATAATCAGCACTGTTTGAAACACCATTATAGACTAAATACCCTCAGCACTGTTTGAAACACCATTATAGACTAAATATAATCAGCACTGTTTGAAACACCATTATAGACTAAATATAATCAGCACTGTTTGAAACACCATTATAGACTAAATACCCTCAGCACTGTTTGAAACACCATTATAGACTAAATACACTCAGCACTGTTTGAAACACCATTATAGACTAAATAATCAGCACTGTTTGAAACACCATTATAGACTAAATATAATCAGCACTGTTTGAAACACCATTATTATAGACTAAATATAATCAGCACTGTTTGAAACACCATTATAGACTAAATATAATCAGCACTGTTTGAAACACCATTATAGACTAAATATAATCAGCACTGTTTGAAACACCATTATAGACTAAATACCTCTCAGCACTGTTTGAAACACATTATAGACTAAATATAATAGACTAAATACATTATAGACTAAATACCCTCAGCACTGTTTGAAACACCATTATAGACTAAATATAATCAGCTCTGTTTGAAAACACCATTATAGACTAAATATAATCTCAGCACTGTTTGAAACACCATAATAGACTAAATACCCTCAGCACTGTTTGAAACACCATTATAGACTAATATACTCAGCTCTGTTTGAAACACCATTATAGACTAAATATAATCAGCACTGTTTGAAACACCATTATAGACTAAATACCCTCAGCACTGTTTGAAACACCATTATAGACTAAATACACTCAGCACTGTTTGAAACACCATTATAGACTAAATACACTCAGCACTGTTTGAAACACACCATTATAGACTAAATACCCTCAGCAGCACTGTTTGAAACACCATTATAGACTAAAAATAATCAGCACTGTTTGAAACACCATTATAGACTAAATACCCTCAGCACTGTTTTGAAACACCATTATAGACTAAATACACTCAGCACTGTTTGAAACACCATTATAGACTAAATATAATCAGCTCTGTTTGAAACACCATTATAGACTAAATACCCTCAGCACTGTTTGAAACACCATTATATAGACTAAATACCCTCAGCACTGTTTGAAACACCATTATAGACTAAATATAATCAGCACTGTTTGAAAACACCATTATAGACTAAATATAATCAGCACTGTTTGAAACACCATTATAGACTAAATATAATCAGCACTGTTTGAAACACCATTATAGACTAAATATACCCTCAGCACTGTTTGAAACACCATTATAGACTAAATACCCTCAGCACTGTTTGAAACACCATTATAGACTAAATAATCAGCTCTGTTTGAAACACCATTATAGACTAAATTGAAACACTGTTTGAAACACCATTATAGACTAAATACCCTCAGCACTGTTTGAAACACCATTATATTATAGACTTGAAAAATACTAAAATATAATCAGCACTGTTTGAAACACCATTATAGACTAAATATAATCAGCACTGTTTGAAACACCATTATAGACTAAATATAATCAGCACTGTTTTTGAAACACCATTATAGACTAAATACCCTCAGCACTGTTTGAAACACCATTATAGAATAAATACCTCAGCACTGTTTGAAACACCATTATAGACTAAATACCCTCAGCACTGTTTGAAACACCATTATAGACTAAAAATATCAATCAACACCATTTTAAAAACTCACCTGTTTGAAACACCATTATAGACTAAATATAATCAGCACTGTTTGAAAAACACCATTATAGACTAAATACCCTCAGCACTGTTTGAAACACCATTATAGACTAAATATAATCAGCACTGTTTGAAAAACCATTATAGACTAATATAATCAGCACTGTTTGAAACACCATTATAGACTAAATACCCTCAGCACTGTTTGAAACACCATTATAGACTAAATATAATCAGCACTGTTTGAAACACCATTATACTAAATACCCTCAGCACTGTTTTGAAACACACATTATAGACTAAATATCCTCAGCACTGTTTTTGAAACACCATTATAGACTAAATATAATCAGCACTGTTTGAAACAAAACTAATGTACCCTCCAGCACTGTTTGAAACACATTATAGACTAAAATAATCAGCACTGTTTGAAACACCATTATAGACTAAATATAATCAGCACTGTTTGAAACACCATTATAGACTAAAATACCCTCAGCACTGTTTGAAACACCACTAAATACCCTAGAAACACTATAGACTAAATACCTCAGCACTGTTTGAAACACCATTATAGACTAAATATAATCAGCACTGTTTGAAAACACCATTATAGACTAAATATAATCAGCACTGTTTGAAACACCATTATAGACTAAATACCCTCAGCACTGTTTGAAACACCATTATAGACTAAATATAATCAGCACTGTTTGAAACACCATTA
Organism: Coregonus suidteri; assembly: GCA_036851935.1. NCBI lineage: Eukaryota > Metazoa > Chordata > Actinopteri > Salmoniformes > Salmonidae > Coregonus > Coregonus suidteri. The sequence continues at coordinate 97,698 of JAGTTL010000067.1, forward strand.
TAGACTAAATATAATCAGCACTGTTTGAAACACCATTATAGACTAAATACCCTCAGCACTGTTTGAAACACCATTATGGACTAAATATATCAGCACTGTTTGAAACACCATTATAGAAATATACCCTCAGCACTGTTTGAAACACCATTATAGACTAAATATAATCAGCACTGTTTGAAACACCATTAACTAAATAATCAGCAGCTGTTTGAAACACCATTATAGACTAAATACCCTCAGCACTGTTTGAAACACCATTATAGACTAAACCCTCAGCACTGTTTGAAACACCATTATAGACTAAAAATAACTCAGCACTGTTTGAAAACACCATTATAGACTAATACCCTCAGCACTGTTTGAAACACCATTATAGACTAAATATACTCAGCACTGTGTTTGAAACACCATTATAGACTATAATCAGCACACTGTTTGAAACACCATTATAGACTAAATACCCTCAGCTGTTTGAAACATTACCACTAAATACACTCAGACTGTTTGAAAAATTATAGACTAAATCAGCACTGTTTGAAACACCATTATAGACTAAATACCCTCAGCTCTGTTTGAAAAACATTATAGACTAAATATAATCAGCACTGTTTGAAACACCATTATAGACTAAATATACTCAGCACTGTTTGAAACACCATTATAGACTAAATACCCTCAGCACTGTTTGAAACACCATTATAGACTAAAAATACCCTCAGCACTGTTTTGAAACACCATTATAGACTAAATACCCTCAGCACTGTTTGAAACAACATTATAGACTAAATATAATCAGCACTGTTTTGAAACACCATTATAGACTAAATATAATCAGCACTGTTTGAAACACCATTATAGACTAAATACCCTCAGCACTGTTTGAAAAACACCATTATAGACTAAATATACTCAGCACTGTTTGAAACACCATTATAGACTAAAATAATCAGCACTGTTTGAAACACCATTATAGACTAAATAATCAGCACTGTTTGAAAAACACCATTATAGACTAAATACCCTCAGCACTGTTTGAAACACCATTATAGACTAAATATAATCAGCACTGTTTGAAACACCATTATAGACTAAATATAATCAGCACTGTTTGAAACACCATTATAGACTAAATACCCTCAGCACTGTTTGAAACACCATTATAGACTAAATCTAATCAGCACTGTTTGAAACACCATTATAGACTAAATATAATCAGCACTGTTTGAAACACCATTATAGACTAAATACCCTCAGCACTGTTTGAAACACCATTATAGACTAAATACCCTCAGCACTGTTTGAAAAACCATTATAGACTAAATACCCTCAGCACTGTTTGAAACACCATTATAGACTAAATACCCTCAGCACTGTTTGAAACACCATTATAGACTAAATACACTCAGCACTGTTTGAAACACCATTATAGACTAAATATAATCAGCACTGTTTTGAAACACCATTATAGACTAAATACCCTCAGCACTGTTTGAAACACCATTATAGACTAAATATAATCAGCACTGTTGAAAAACACATTATAGACTAAATACCCTCAGCACTGTTTGAAACACCATATAGACTAAATACCCTCAGCACTGTTTGAAACACCATTATAGACTAAATATAATCAGCACTGTTTGAAACACCATTATAGACTAAATATACCCTCAGCACTGTTTGAAACACCATTATAGACTAAATACCCTCAGCACTGTTTGAAACACCATTATAGACTAAATATAATCAGCACTGTTTGAAAAACACCATTATAGACTAAATATAATCAGCACACTGTTGAAACACCATTATAGACTAAATATAATCAGCACTGTTTGAAACACCATTATAGACTAAATAACTCAGCACTGTTTGAAACACCATTATAGACTAAAATACCTCTCAGCACTGTTTTTGAAACACCATTATAGACTAAATATAACTCAGCACTGTTTGAAACACCATTATAGACTAAATATAATCAGCACTGTTTGAAACACCATTATAGACTAAATACCCTCAGCACTGTTTGAAACACCATTATAGACTAAATACCCTCAGCACAGTTTGAAACACCATTATAGACTAAATATAATGAGCACTGTTTGAAACACCAATATAGACTAAATACCCTCAGCACTGTTTGAAACACCATTATAGACTAAATATAATCAGCACTGTTTGAAACACCATTATAGACTAAATATAATCAGCACTGTTTTGAAACACCATTATAGACTAAATACCCTCAGCACTGTTTGAAACACCATTATAGACTAAATATAATCAGCACTGTTTGAAACACCATTATAGACTAAATATACTCAGCACTGTTTGAAACACCATTATAGACTAAATACCCTCAGCACTGTTTGAAACACCATTATAGACTAAATACCCTCAGCACTGTTTGAAACACCATTATAGACTAAATATAATCAGCACTGTTTGAAAAAACATTATAGACTAAATACCCTCAGCACTGTTTGAAACACCATTATAGACTAAAATAATCAGCACTGTTTGAAACACCATTATAGACTAAATACCCTCAGCACTGTTTGAAAACACCATTATAGACTAAATACCCTCAGCACTGTTTGAAAACACCATTATAGACTAAATACCCTCAGCACTGTTTGAAACACCATTATAGACTAAATACCCTCAGCACTGTTTGAAACACCATTATAGACTAAATATAATCAGCACTGTTTGAAACACCATTATAGACTAAATATAATCAGCACTGTTTGAAACACCATTATAGACTAAATATAATCAGCACTGTTTGAAACACCATTATAGACTAAATACACTCAGCACTGTTTGAAACACCATTATAGACTAAATACCCTCAGCACTGTTTGAAAAACACCATTATAGACTAAATACCCTCAGCACTGTTTGAAACACCATTATAGACTAAATACCCTCAGCACTGTTTGAAACACCATTATAGACTAAATATAATCAGCACTGTTTGAAACACCATTATAGACTAAATACCCTCAGCACTGTTTGAAACACCATTATAGACTAAATACCCTCAGCACTGTTTGAAACACCATTATAGACTAAATATAATCAGCACTGTTTTGAAACACCATTATAGACTAAATAACCCTCAGCACTGTTTGAAACACCATATATAGACTAAATATAATCAGCACTGTTTGAAACACCATTATAGACTAAATATAATCAGCACTGTTTGAAACACCATTATAGACTAAATATAATCAGCACTGTTTGAAACACCATTATAGACTAAATACCCTCAGCACTGTTTGAAACACCATTATAGACTAAATACCCTCAGCACTGTTTGAAACACCATTATAGACTACTACCCTCAGCACTGTTTGAAACACCATTATATAGACTAAATATTATAGACTCAGCACTCTGTTTGAAACACCATTATAGACTAAAAATACAATCAGCACTGTTTGAAACACCATTATAGACTAAATATAATCAGCACTGTTTGAAAAACACCATTATAGACTAAATATAATCAGCACTGTTTGAAACACCATTATAGACTAAATACCCTCAGCACTGTTTGAAACACCATTATCAGCACTGTTTGAAACACCATTATAGACTAAATACCCTCAGCACTGTTTGAAACACCATTATAGACTAAATACCCTCAGCACTGTTTGAAACACCATTATAGACTAAATATAATCAGCACTGTTTGAAACACCATTATAGCACTCAGCACTGTTTGAAACACCATTATAGACTAAATATACCCTCAGCACTGTTTGAACACCATTATAGACTAAATATAATCAGCACTGTTTGAACAACATTATAGACTAAAAATACCTCAGCACTGTTTGAAACACCATTATAGACTAAATACCCTCAGCACTGTTTGAAACACCATTATAGACTAAATATACTCAGCACTGTTTGAAACACCATTATAGACTAAATATAATCAGCACTGTTTGAAACACCATTATAGACTAAATATAACCCTCAGCACTGTTTGAAACACCATTATAGACTAAATACCCTCAGCACTGTTTGAAACACCATTATAGACTAAATATACCCTCAGCACTGTTTGAAACACCATTATATCAGCACACTGTTTGAAACACCATTATAGACTAAATACCCTCAGCACTGTTTGAAACACCATTATAGACTAAATACCCTCAGCACTGTTTGAAAACACATTATAGACTAAATATAATCAGCACTGTTGAAAAACACCATTATAGACTAAATACCCTCAGCACTGTTTGAAAACACCATTATACACCATTATAGACCTAAATAATATAATCAGCACTGTTTGAAACACCATTATAGACTAAATATACCCTCAGCACTGTTTGAACACCATTATAGACTAAATATAATCATCAGCACTGTTTGAAACACCATTATAGACTAAATATATCAGCACTGTTGAAACACACATTATAGACTAAATGTAATCAGCACTGTTTGAAACACCATTATAGACTAAATACCCTCAGCACTGTTTGAAACACCATTATAGACTAAATACCCTCAGCACTGTTGAAACACCATTATAGACTAAATTATCAGCACTGTTTGAAAACACCATTATAGACTAAATATACTCAGCACTGTTGAAAACACCATTATAGACTAATATAATCAGCACTGTTTGAAACACCATTATAGACTAAATACCCTCAGCACTGTTTGAAACACCATTATAGACTAAATATAATCAGCACTGTTTGAAACACCATTATAGACTAAATATAATCAGCACACTTTTGTTTGAAACACCATTATAGACTAAATATAATCAGCATCAGCACTTTGAAACACCATTATAGACTAAATATAATCAGCACTGTTTGAAACACCATTATAGACTAAAATACCCTCAGCACTGTTTGAAACACCATTATAGACTAAATATCCTCAGCACTGTTTGAAACACCATTATAGACTAAATACCCTCAGCACTGTTTGAAACACCATTATAGACTAAATACCCTCAGCACTGTTTTTGAAAAACATAGACTAATTATAGACTAAAACCATTATATCAAACTGTTTGCACACTGTTTGAAACACCATTATAGACTAAATACCCTCAGCACTGTTTGAAACACCATTATAGACTAAGACTCAGCACTGTTTGAAAACACCATAATATAGACTGTTTGAAAAAACACCAGCAGCTGTTTGAAAACACCATTATAGACTAAATATAATCAGCACTGTTTGAAACACCATTATATACCCTCAGCACTGTTTGAAAAACAATTATAGAATAAATATAGCTCAGCACTTTGAAAAACATTATAGACTAAATATAATCAGCACTGTTTGAAACACCATTATAGACTAAATACCCTAAGCACTGTTTGAAACACCATTATAGACTAAATACCCTCAGCACTGTTTGAAACACCATTATAGACTAAATACCCTCAGCACTGTTTTGAAACACCATTATAGACTAAATACCCTCAGCACTGTTTGAAACACCATTATAGACTAAATACCCTCAGCTCTGTGTTTGAAACACCATTATAGACTAAATATACTCAGCACTGTTTTGAAACACCATTATAGACTAAAAATATAATCAGCACTGTTTGAAACACCATTATAGACTAAATACCCTCAGCACTGTTTTATAGACTAAATACACCCTCAGCACTGTTTGAAACACCATTATAGACTAAATATAATCAGCACTGTTTGAAACACCATTATAGACTAAATACACCTCAGCACTGTTTGAAACACCATTATAGACTAAATATAATCAGCACTGTTTGAAACACCATTATAGACTAAATATAATCAGCACTGTTTGAAACACATTATAGACTAAATACCTCAGCACACATTTTGAAACACCATATAGACTAAATATAATCAGCAGCACTGTTTGAAACACATTATAGACTAAATACCCTCAGCACTGTTTGAAACACCATTATAGACTAAATACCCTCAGCACTGTTTGAAACACCATTATAGACTAAATACCCTCAGCACTGTTGAAAAACACCATTATAGACTAAATACATATCAGCACTGTTTGAAACACCATTATAGACTAAATACCCTCAGCACTGTTTTGAAACACCATTATAGACTAAATACTAATCAGCACTGTTTGAAACACCATTATAGACTAAATATCAGCACTGTTTGAAAAACCATTATAGACTAAATACCCTCAGCACTGTTTGAAACACCATTATAGACTAAATACCCTCAGCACTGTTTGAAAGCACTGTTTGAAAATATAATCAGCACTGTTTAAACACCATTAAGACTAAAGCATCAGCACTTTGAAACACCATTATAGACTAAAATACCCTCAGCAGAAACCATTTGATACCCTCACACCATTATAGACTAAAATACCTCAGCACTGTTTGAAACACCATTATAGACTAAATATAATCAGCACTGTTTGAAACACCATTATAGACTAAATATAATCAGCACTGTTTGAAACACCATTATAGACTAAATACCCTCAGCACTGTTTGAAACACCATTATAGACTAAATATAATCAGCACTGTTTGAAACACCATTATAGATAGACTAGCACTGTTTGAAACACCATTATAGACTAAATACCCTCAGCACTTTTTGAAACACCATTATAGACTAAATATAATCAGCACTGTTTGAAACACCATTATAGACTAAATACCCTCAGCACTGTTTGACCACACCAGCACCTGTTTAGAAACAATATAGACTAAATATACTCAGCACTGTTTGAAACACCATTATAGACTAAATATAATCAGCACTGTTTGAAACACCATTATAGACTAAATACCCTCAGCACTGTTTGAAAAAACACCATTAGACTAAATATACTGAAAACCATATAGACTCAGCTCTGCACTTTGAAACACCATTATAGACTAAATACCCTCAGCACTGTTTGAAACACCATTATAGACTAAATTAATCAGCACTGTTTGAAACACCATATAGACTAGCAGCACTGTTTGAAACACCATTATAGACTAAACCCTCAGCCTGTTTGAAACACCATTATAGACTAAATACCCTCAGCACTGTTTGAAACACCATTATAGACTAAATATATCAGCACTGTTTGAAAAACACATTATAGACTAAATACCCTCAGCACTGTTTGAAACACCATTATAGACTAAATACCCTCAGCACTGTTTGAAACCCATTATAGACTAAATATAATCAGCACTGTTTTTGAAACACCATTTATAGACTAAATATAATCAGCACTGTTTGAAAACACCATTATAGACTAAATACCCTCAGCACTGTTTGAAAACCATTATAGACTAAATATAGCACTGTTTGACATATATACTAAATACCCTCAGCACTGTTTGAAACACCATTATAGACTAAATAATCAGCACACTGTTTGAAACACCATTATAGACTAAATACCCTCAGCACTGTTTGAAACACCATTATAGACTAAATATAATCAGCACTGTTTGAAACACCATTATAGACTAAATACCCTCAGCACTGTTTGAAACACCACTATAGACCATTATAACTAAATATCATCAGCACTGTTTGAAACACCATTATAGACTAAATATAATCAGCACTGTTTGAAACACCATTATAGACTAAAATACCCTCAGCACTGTTTGAAACACCATTATAGACTAAAATCAGCACTGTTTGAAACACATATAGACTAAAATACAGCACTGTTTGACTAAACTCAGCACTGTTTAACACCATTATAGACTATATAATCAGCACTGTTTGAAACACCATTATAGACTAAAAATTGAAACACCAGCTACTGTCAGCACTGAAACACCATTATAGACTAAATACCCTCAGCACTGTTTGAAACACCATTATAGACTAAATACCCTCAGCACTGTTTGAAACACCATTATAGACTAAATATAATCAGCACTGTTTGAAACACCATTATAGACTAAATACCCTCAGCACTGTTTGAAACACCATTATAGACTAAATACCTCAGCACTGTTTGAAACACCCATTAAATAGACTAAATAGACTAAATCATCACTGTTTGAAACACCATTATAGACTAAATACCCTCAGCACTGTTTGAAACACCATTATCAGCACTGTTTGAAACACCATTATAGACCTCAGCACTGTTTGAAACACATTATAGACTAAATTAATCAGCACTGTTTAAAACACCATTATAGACTAAATATAATCAGCACTGTTTTGTTTGAAACACCATTATAGACTAAATACTAATCAGCACTGTTTTGAAACACCATTATAGAAATAAATATCCTCAGCACTGTTTGAAAACACCATTATAGACTAAATATCAGCTCAGCACTGTTTGAAAACACCATAGACTAAATACCCTCAGCACTGTTTTTGAAACACCATTATAGACTAAATATACTCAGCACTGTTTGAAACACCATTATAGACTAAATATAATCAGCACTGTTTGAAACACCATTATAGACTAAATACAGCCTGTTTGAAACAGCATTATAGACTTTCAAACTGTTTGAAACACCATTATAGACTAAATACCCTCAGCACTGTTTGAAACACCATTATAGACTAAATACCCTCAGCACTGTTTTGAAACACCATTATAGACTAAATATAATCAGCACTGTTTGAAACACCATTATAGACTAATATAATCAGCACTGTTTGAAACACCATATATACTAATAAATCACTGTTCAGCACTGTTTGAAACACCATTATAGACTAAATATAATCAGCACTGTTTTTGAAACACCATATATCAGCACTGTTTTTGACTAAAACACCATTATAGACTAAATATAATCAGCACTGTTTGAAAACACATTATAGACTAAATATAATCAGCACTGTTTGAAACACCATTATAGACTAAATACCCTCAGCACTGTTGAAAAACCATTATAGACTAAATACCCTCAGCACTGTTTGAAACACCATTATAGACTAAATATAATCAGCACTGTTTGAAACACCATTATAGATAAATACCCTCAGCACTGTTTGAAACACCATTATAGACTCAGCACTGTTTGAAAACCATTATAGACTAAATATACCTCAGCACTGTTTGAAACACCATTATAGACTAAAACACTCAGCACTGTTTAAACTATAGCTAAATACCCTCAGCACTGTTTGAAACACCATTATAGACTAAATATCACTCAGCACTGTTTGAAACACCATTATAGACTAAATAATATAATCAGCACTGTTTGAAACACCATTATAGACTAAACCACTGTTTGAAACACCATTATAGACTAAATACCCTCAGCACTGTTTGAAACACCATTATAGACTAAATATAAATCCTCAGCACTGTTTGAAACACCATTATAGACTAAATCTAATCAGCACTGTTTGAAAAACCATTATAGACTAAATACACTCAGCACTGTTGAAACACCATAATAGACTAAATACCCTCAGCACTGTTTGAAACACCATTATAGACTAAATAAATCAGCAGCACTGTTTGAAACACATTATAGACTAAATTATCAGCACTGTTTTTGACTAAAAGCAGCACTGTTTGAAACACCATTATAGACTAAATACCCTCAGCACTGTTTGAAACACCATTATAGACTAAATACCCTCAGACTAAATACCCTCACTGTTTGAAACACCATTATAGACTAAATATAATCACCCTCACTGTTTGAAACACCATTATAGACTAATATAATCAATCAGAAACACCATTTTGAAACACCACTGTTTTATTATAGACTAAATACCCTCAGCACTGTTGAAACACCATTATAGACTAAATAAATATAATCAGCACTGTTTGTTTGAAAACACCATTATCAGACATTATAGACTAAATACCCTCAGCACTGTTTGAAACACCATTATATAGAATAATAATACTCAGCACTGTTTGAAACACCATTATAGACTAAATATCAGCACTGTTCAGCACTGTTGAAAACACCATTATAGACTAAATATAATCAGCACTGTTTGAAACACCATTATGTTTCAGCAAACACCATTATAGACTAAATATAATCAGCACTGTTTGAAACACCATTATAGACTAAATACCCTCAGCACTGTTTTTGAAACACCATTATAGACTAAATACCCTCAGCACTGTTTGAAACACCATTATAGACTAAATATAATCAGCACTGTTTGAAACACCATTATAGACTAAATATACTCAGCACTGTTTTGAAACACCATTATAGACTAAATACCCTCAGCACTGTTTGAAACACCATTATAGACTAAATACCTCAGCACTGTTTTGAAACACCATTATAGACTAAATATAATCAGCACTGTTTGAAACACCATTATAGACTAAAATACCCTCAGCACTGTTTGAAACACCATTATAGACTAAATATAATCAGCACTGTTTGAAAACACCATTATAGACTAAAATAATCAGCACTGTTTGAAACACCATTATAGACTAAATACCCTCAGCACTGTTTGAAACACCATTATAGACTAAATATAATCAGCACTGTTTGAAACACCATTATAGACTAAATACCCTCAGCACTGTTTGAAACACCATTATAGACTAAAATATAATCAGCACTGTTTGAAAACACCATTATAGACTAAATATAATCAGCACTGTTTGAAACACCATTATAGACTAAATATAATCAGCACTGTTTGAAACACCATTATAGACTAAATACACTCAGCACTGTTTGAAACACCATTATAGACTAAATACCCTCAGCACTGTTTGAAACACCATTATAGACTAAATACCCTCAGCACTGTTTGAAACACCATTATAGACTAAATATAATCAGCACTGTTTGAAACACCATTATAGACTAAATATAATCAGCACTGTTTGAAACACCATTATAGACTAAATACCCTCAGCACTGTTTGAAACACCATTATAGACTAAATACCCTCAGCACTGTTTGAAACACCATTATAGACTAAATATAATCAGCACTGTTTGAAACACCATTATAGACTAAATACCCTCAGCACTGTTTGAAACACCATTATAGACTAAATATACTCAGCACTGTTTGAAACACCATTATAGACTAAATATAATCAGCACTGTTTGAAACACCATTATAGACTAAATACCCTCAGCACTGTTTGAAACACCATTATAGACTAAATATAATCAGCACTGTTTGAAACACCATTATAGACTAAATATAATCAGCACTGTTTGAAACACCATTATAGACTAAATACCCTCAGCACTGTTTGAAACACCATTATAGACTAAATATAATCAGCACTGTTTGAAACACCATTATAGACTAAATACCCTCAGCACTGTTTTGAAACACCATTATAGACTAAATACCCTCAGCACTGTTTGAAACACCATTATAGACTAAATATAATCAGCACTGTTTGAAACACCATTATAGACTAAAATAATCAGCACTGTTTGAAACACCATTATAGACTAAATATAATCAGCACTGTTTGAAACACCATTATAGACTAAATACCCTCAGCACTGTTTGAAACACCATTATAGACTAAATATAATCAGCACTGTTTGAAACACCATTATAGACTAAATATACTCAGCACTGTTTGAAACACCATTATAGACTAAATATAATCAGCACTGTTTGAAACACCATTATAGACTAAATACCCTCAGCACTGTTTGAAACAACACCATTATAGACTAAATACCCTCAGCACTGTTTTTGAAACACCATTATAGACTAAATATAATCAGCACTGTTTGAAACACCATTATAGACTAAATATAACTCAGCACTGTTTGAAACACCATTATAGACTAAATACCTCAGCACTGTTTGAAACACCATTATAGACTAAATACCCTCAGCACTGTTTGAAACACCATTATAGACTAAATACACTCAGCACTGTTTGAAACACCATTATAGACTAAATACCCTCAGCACTGTTTGAAACACCATTATAGACTAAATACCCTCAGCACTGTTTGAAACACCATTATAGACTAAATACCCTCAGCACTGTTTGAAACACCCATTATAGACTAGAAATAATCAGCACTGTTTGAAACACCATTATAGACTAAATACCCTCAGCACTGTTTGAAACACCATTATAGACTAAATACCCTCAGCACTGTTTGAAAAACACCATTATAGACTAAATACCCTCAGCACTGTTTGAAACACCATTATAGACTAAATATAATCAGCACTGTTTGAAACACCATTATAGACTAAAACCCTCCTCTCAGCACTGTTTGAAACACCATTATAGACTAAATACCCTCAGCACTGTTTGAAACACCATTATAGACTAAATATAATCAGCACTGTTTGAAACACCATTATAGACTAAATACCCTCAGCACTGTTTGAAACACCATTATAGACTAAATACCCTCAGCACTGTTTGAAACACCATTATAGACTAAATATAATCAGCACTGTTTGAAACACCATTATAGACTAAATACCCTCAGCACTGTTTGAAACACCATTATAGACTAAATATAATCAGCACTGTTTGAAACACCATTATAGACTAAATATAATCAGCACTGTTTGAAACACCATTATAGACTAAATACCCTCAGCACTGTTTGAAACACCATTATAGACTACTAAATATAATCAGCACTGTTGAAAAAACACCATTATAGACTAATATAATCAGCACTGTTTGAAACACCATTATAGACTAAATAATCAGCACTGTTTGAAACACCATTATAGACTAAATATAATCAGCACTGTTTGAAACACCATTATAGACTAAATATAATCAGCACTGTTTGAAACACCATTATAGACTAAATATAATCAGCACTGTTTTGAAACACCATTATAGACTAAATACCCTCAGCACTGTTTGAAACACCATTATAGACTAAATATAATCAGCACTGTTTGAAACACCATTATAGACTAAATATAATCAGCACTGTTTGAAACACCATTATAGACTAAATACCCTCAGCACTGTTTGAAACACCATTATAGACTAAATATAATCAGCACTGTTTGAAACACCATTATAGACTAAATACCCTCAGCACTGTTTGAAACACCATTATAGACTAAATACCTCAGCACTGTTTGAAACACCATTATAGACTAAATACCCTCAGCACAGTTTGAAACGACATTATAGACTAAATACCCTCAGCACTGTTTGAAACACCATTATAGACTAAATATACTCAGCACTGTTTGAAACACCATTATAGACTAAATACCCTCAGCACTGTTTGAAACACCATTATAGACTAAATACCCTCAGCTGTTTGAAACACCATTATAGACTAAATATACTCAGCACTGTTTGAAAAACACCATTATAGACTAAATATAATCAGCACTGTTTGAAACACCATTATAGACTAAATATAATCAGCACTGTTTGAAACACCATTATAGACTAAATACCCTCAGCACTGTTTGAAACACCATTATAGACTAAATACACTCAGCACTGTTTGAAACACCATTATAGACTAAATATAATCAGCACTGTTTGAAACACCATTATAGACTAAATATACTCAGCACTGTTTGAAACACCATTATAGACTAAATATAATCAGCACTGTTTGAAAACACCATTATAGACTAAATACCCTCAGCACTGTTTGAAACACCATTATAGACTAAATACCCTCAGCACTGTTTGAAACGACATTATAGACTAAATACCCTCAGCACTGTTTGAAACACCATTATAGACTAAATACCTCAGCACTGTTTGAAACACCATTATAGACTAAATACCCTCAGCACTGTTTGAAACACCATTATAGACTAAATATAATCAGCACTGTTTGAAACACCATTATAGACTAAATATAATCAGCACTGTTTGAAACACCATTATAGACTAAATATAATCAGCACTGTTTGAAACACCATTATAGACTAAATACCCTCAGCACTGTTTGAAACACCATTATAGACTAAATATAATCAGCACTGTTTGAAACACCATTATAGACTAAATATAATCAGCACTGTTTGAAACACCATTATAGACTAAATAATCAGCACTGTTTTTGAAACACCATTATAGACTAAATACCCTCAGCACTGTTGAAAAACACATTATAGACTATAGACCTCAGCACTGTTTGAAACACCATTATAGACTCAATATACTCAGCACTGTTTTGAAACACCATTATAGACTAAATATAATCAGCACTGTTTGAAACACCATTATAGACTAAATACCCTCAGCACTGTTTGAAACACCATTATAGACTAAATACCCTCAGCACTGTTTGAAAAACACCATTATAGACTAAATATAATCAGCACTGTTTGAAAACACCATTATAGACTAAATACCCTCAGCTTTGTTTTTAAAACACCATTATAGACTAAATATAATCAGCACTGTTTGAAACACCATTATAGACTAAATATAATCAGCACTGTTTGAAACACCATTATAGACTAAATACCCTCAGCACTGTTTGAAACACCATTATAGACTAAATATAATCAGCACTGTTTGAAACACCATTATAGACTAAATACCCTCAGCACTGTTTGAAACACCATTATAGAGTAAATACCTCAGCACTGTTTGAAACACCATTATAGACTAAATATAATCAGCACTGTTTGAAAAACACCATTATAGACTAAATATAATCAGCACTGTTTGAAAACACCATTATATAGACTAAATATACTCAGCACTGTTTGAAACACCATTATAGACTAAAATACCTCAGCACTGTTTGAAAACACCATTATAGACTAAATACCCTCAGCACTGTTTGAAACACCATTATATAGACTAAATATACTCAGCACTGTTTGAAACACCATTATAGACTAAATACCTCAGCACTGTTTGAAACACCATTATAGACTAAATACCCTCAGCACTGTTTGAAACACCATTATAGACTAAAATATAATCAGCACTGTTTGAAACACCATTATAGACTAAATATACTCAGCACTGTTTGAAACACCATTATAGACTAAAATACCCTCAGCACTGTTTGAAACACCATTTATAGACTAAATATAACTCAGCACTGTTTGAAACACCATTATAGACTAAATACCCTCAGCACTGTTTGAAACACCATTATAGACTAAATACCCTCAGCTGTTTTTGAAACACCATTATAGACTAAAATACCCATCAGCACTGTTTGAAACACCATTATAGACTAAATACCCTCAGCACTGTTTGAAACACCATTATAGACTAAAATAATCAGCACTGTTTGAAAACACCATTATAGACTAAATACCCTCAGCACTGTTTGAAACACCATTATAGACTAAAAATCAGCACTGTTTGAAACACCATTCAGCACTGTTTGAAACACCATTATAGACTAAATACCCTCAGCACTGTTTGAAACACCATTATAGACTAAATACCTCAGCACTGTTTGAAACACCATTATAGACTAAATATAATCAGCACTGTTGAAAAAACACCATTATAGACTAAATATAATCAGCACTGTTTGAAACACCATTATAGACTAAATAATCAGCACTTTTGAAACACCATTATAGACTAAATACCCTCAGCACTGTTTGAAACACCATTATAGACTAAATACCCTCAGCACTGTTTGAAACACCATTATAGACTAAATATAATCAGCACTGTTTGAAACACCATTATAGACTAAATACCTCAGCACTGTTTGAAACACCATTATAGACTAATACCCTCAGCACTGTTTGAAACACCATTATAGACTAAATACCCTCAGCACTGTTTGAAACACCATTATAGACTAAATATACTCAGCACTGTTTGAAACACCATTATAGACTAAATACCCTCAGCCCTGTTTGAAACACCATTATAGACTAAATACCCATCAGCACTGTTTGAAACACCATTATAGACTAAATATAATCAGCACTGTTTGAAACACCATTATAGACTAAATATAATCAGCACTGTTTGAAACACCATTATAGACTAAATACCCTCAGCACTGTTTGAAACACCATTATAGACTAAATATACTCAGCACTGTTTGAAACACCATTATAGACTAAAATACCCTCAGCACTGTTTGAAACACCATTATAGACTAAATACCCTCAGCACTGTTTGAAACACCATTATAGACTAAATATAATCAGCACTGTTTGAAAACACCATTATAGACTAAATATAATCAGCACTGTTTGAAACACCATTATAGACTAAATACCCTCAGCACTGTTTGAAACACCATTATAGACTAAATAATCAGCACTGTTTGAAACACCATTATAGACTAAAATAATCAGCACTGTTTGAAACACCATTATAGACTAAATATAACTCAGCACTGTTTGAAACACCATTATAGACTAAATATACTCAGCACTGTTTGAAACACCATTATAGACTAAATACCCTCAGCACTGTTTGAAACACCATTATAGACTAAATATAATCAGCACTGTTTGAAACACCATTATAGACTAAATACCCTCAGCACTGTTTGAAACACCATTATAGACTAAATACCCTCAGCACTGTTTGAAAACACCATTATAGACTAAATATAATCAGCACTGTTTGAAAACACCATTATAGACTAAATACCTCAGCACTGTTTGAAACACCATTATAGACTAAATACCCTCAGCACTGTTTGAAAAACACCATTATAGACTAAATATAATCAGCACTGTGAAAAACACCATTATAGACTAAAAATACCATCAGCACTGTTTGAAACACCATTATAGACTAAATATACTCAGCACTGTTTGAAACACCATTATAGACTAAATACCCTCAGCACTGTTTGAAACACCATTATAGACTAAATATAATCAGCACTGTTTGAAACACCATTATAGACTAAATATACTCAGCACTGTGTTTGAAACACCATTATAGACTAAATACCCTCAGCACTGTTTTGAAACACCATTATAGACTAAATATACTCAGCACTGTTTGAAACACCATTATAGACTAAATATAATCAGCACTGTTTGAAACACCATTATAGACTAAATACCCTCAGCACTGTTTTGAAACACCATTATAGACTAAATACCCTCAGCACTGTTTGAAACACCATTATAGACTAAATACCC
Source organism: Coregonus suidteri (assembly GCA_036851935.1). Lineage (NCBI taxonomy): Eukaryota > Metazoa > Chordata > Actinopteri > Salmoniformes > Salmonidae > Coregonus > Coregonus suidteri. The sequence goes on from JAGTTL010000067.1 coordinate 114,739, forward strand.
TCAGCACTGTTTGAAAACACCATTATAGACTATAATCAGCACTGTTTGAAACACCATTATAGACTAAATATAATCAGCACTGTTTGAAAAACATTATTAGACTAGACTAAATACCCTCAGCACTGTTTGAAACACCATTATAGACTAAATAATCAGCACTGTTTGAAACACCATTATAGACTAAAATACTCAGCACTGTTTGAAACACCATTATAGACTAAAATAATCAGCACTGTTTAATCATTATAGACACTCAGTTTGAAACACCATTATAGACTAAATACCCTCAGCACTGTTTGAAACACCATTATAGACTAAATATAATCAGCACTGTTTGAAACACCATTATAGACTAAAATCAGCACTGTTTGAAACACCATTATAGACTAAATCACTCAGCACTGTTTGAAACACCATTATAGACTAAAAATAATCAGCACTGTTTGAAAAACCATTATAGACTAAATATAATCAGCACTGTTTGAAACACCATTATAGACTAAATACCCTCAGCACTGTTTGAAACACCATTATAGACTAAAATACCCTCAGCACTGTTTGAAACACCATTATAGACTAAATATAATCAGCACTGTTTGAAACACCATTATAGACTAAATACACTCAGCACTGTTTGAAACACCATTATAGACTAAATACCCTCAGCACTGTTTGAAACACCATTATAGACTAAATATAATCAGCACTGTTTGAAACACCATTATAGACTAAATATAATCAGCACTGTTTGAAACACCATTATAGACTAAATAAATACCCTCAGCACTGTTTGAAACACCATTATAGACTAATATAATCAGCACTGTTTGAAACACCATTATAGACTAAATACCCTCAGCAGCACTGTTGTTTGAAACACCATTATAGACTAAATATAATCAGCACTGTTTGAAAAAACACCATATAGACTAAATATAATCAGCACTGTTTGAAAACACCATTATAGACTAAATATAATCAGCACTGTTTGAAACACCATTATAGACTAAATACCCTCAGCACTGTTTGAAACACCATTATAGACTAATACCCTCAGCACTGTTTGAAACACCATTATAGACTAAATATAATCAGCACTGTTTGAAACACCATTATAGACTAAATACCCTCAGCACCGTTTGAAACACCATATAGAGTAAATATACTCAGCACTGTTTGAAACACCATTATAGACTAAATAATCAGCACTGTTTGAAACACCATTATAGACTAAATACACTCAGCACTGTTTGAAACACCATTAGACTACTAAATATAATCAGCACTGTTTGAAACACCATTATAGACTAAATATAATCAGCACTGTTTGAAACACCAATATAGAGTAAATTACCTCAGCACTGTTTGAAACACCATTATAGACTAAATATAATCAGCACTGTTTGAAACACCATTATAGACTAAATACCCTCAGCTTTGTTTGAAACACCATTATAGACTAAATATAATCAGCACTGTTTGAAACACCATTATAGACTAAAAATAATCAGCACTGTTTGAAACACCATTATAGACTAAATATAATCAGCACTGTTTGAAACACCATTATAGACTAAATACCCTCAGCACTGTTTGAAACACCATTATAGACTAAATATAATCAGCACTGTTTGAAACACCATTATAGACTAAATATAATCAGCACTGTTTGAAACACCATTATAGACTAAATACCCTCAGCACTGTTTGAAACACCATTATAGACTAAATATACCCTCAGCACTGTTTGAAACACCATTATAGACTAAATAATCAGCACTGTTTGAAACACCATTATAGACTAAATACCCTCAGCACTGTTTGAAACACCATTATAGACTAAATATAATCAGCACTGTTTGAAACACCATTATATAATTAAATATAATCAGCACTGTTTGAAACACCATTATAGACTAAATACCCTCAGCACTGTTGAAAACACCATTATAGACTAAATACCCTCAGCACTGTTTGAAACACCATTATAGACTAAATATATAACCCTCAGCACTGTTTGAAACACACCATTATAGACTAAATAATCAGCACTGTTTGAAACACCATTATAGACTAAATATAATCAGCACTGTTTGAAACACCATTATAGACTAAATATAATCAGCACTGTTTGAAACACCATTATAGACTAAATATAATCAGCACTGTTTGAAACACCATTATAGACTAAATATAATCAGCACTGTTTGAAACACCATTATAGACTAAATATAATCAGCACTGTTTTGAAACACCATTATAGACTAAATACCCTCAGCACTGTTTGAAACACCATTATAGACTAAATATAATCAGCACTGTTTGAAACACCATTATAGACTAAATATAATCAGCTTTGTTCAAAACACCATTATAGACTAAATACCCTCAGCACTGTTTGAAACACCAAAAACACCATATAGACTAAATACCCTCAGCACTGTTTGAAACACCATTATAGACTAAAATAATCAGCACTGTTTTGAAACACCATTATAGACTAAAATACACTCAGCACTGTTTGAAACACCATTATAGACTAAATATAATCAGCACTGTTTGAAAACACCATTATAGACTAAATATAATCAGCACTGTTTGAAACACCATTATAGACTAAATACCCTCAGCACTGTTTGAAACACCATTATAGACTAAATATAATCAGCACTGTTTGAAACACCATTATAGACTAAATACCCTCAGCACTGTTTGAAACACCATTATAGACTAAATATACTCAGCACTGTTTGAAACACCATTATAGACTAAATACCACTCAGCACTGTTTGAAACACCATTATAGACTAAAAATAATCAGCACTGTTTGAAACACCATTATAGACTAAATACCCTCAGCACTGTTTGAAACACCATTATAGACTAAATATAATCAGCACTGTTTGAAACACCATTATAGACTAAATATAATCAGCAGTGTTTGAAACACCATTATAGACTAACTACCCTCAGCACTGTTTGAAACACCATTATAGACTAAATATAATCAGCACTGTTTGAAACACCATTATAGACTAAATATAATCAGCACTGTTTGTTTGAAACTGTTTGAAACACCATTATAGACTAAATATAATCAGCACTGTTTGAAACACCATTATAGACTAAATATAATCAGCACTGTTTGAAACACCATTATAGACTAAATAATCAGCTAACTGCACTGTTTGAAACACCATTATAGACTAAATACCCTCAGCACTGTTTGAAACACCATTATAGGACTAAATATAATCAGCTCTGTTTGAAATAAATCAGCACTGTTTGAAACACCATTATAGACTAAATATAATCAGCACTGTTTGAAACACCATTATAGACTAAATACCCTCAGCACTGTTTGAAACACCATTATAGACTAAATATAATCAGCACTGTTTGAAACACCATTATAGACTAAATACCCTCAGCACTGTTTGAAACACCATTATAGACTAAATACCCTCAGCACTGTTTGAAACACCATTATAGACTAAATATACTCAGCACTGTTTGAAACACCATTATAGACTAAATACCCTCAGCACTGTTTGAAACACCATTTGAAAATACCTCAGCACTGTTTGAAACACCATTATAGACTAAATACCCTCAGCACTGTTTGAAACACCATATAGACTAAATACCACTCAGCACTGTTTGACTAAAAACACCATTATAGACTATAATATAAATCAGCACTGTTTGAAACACCATTATAGACTAAATATAATCAGCACTGTTTGAAACACCATTATAGACTAAATATAATCAGCACTGTTTGAAACACCATTATAGACTAAATACCCTCAGCACTGTTTGAAAACACCATTATAGACTAAATAAATCAGCACTGTTTGAAACACCATTATATAGACTAATACTAATCAGCACTGTTTGAAACACCATTATAGACTAAATATAACTCAGCACTGTTTTGAAACACCATTATAGACTAAATATAATAATCAGCACTGTTTGAAAACACCATTATAGACTAAATATAATCAGCACTGTTTGAAACACCATTATAGACTAAATACCCTCAGCACTGTTTGAAACACCATTATAGACTAAATGTAATCAGCACTGTTTGAAACACCATTATAGACTAAATATAATCAGCACTGTTTGAAACACCATTATAGACTAAATATAATCAGCACTGTTTGAAACACCATTATAGACTAAATAAATCAGCACTGTTTGAAACACCATATAGACTAAATACCCTCAGCACTCTGTTTGAAAGACCATTATAGACTAAATATATCAGCACTGTTTTGAAACACCATTATAGACTAAATATAATCAGCACTGTTTGAAACACCATTATAGACTAAATACCCTCAGCACTGTTTGAAACACCATTATAGACTAAATACCCTCAGCACTGTTTGAAACACCATTATAGACTAAATATAATCAGCACTGTTTGAAACACCATTATAGACTAAATACACTCAGCACTGTTTGAAACACCATTATAGACTAAATACCCTCAGCACTGTTTTGAAACACCATTAATAGACTGTTTGAAAACCATTATAGACTCATACCCTCAGCACTGTTTGAAACACCATTATAGACTAAATACCCTCAGCACTGTTTGAAACACCATTATAGACTAAATCCCTTAATCAGCACTGTTTGAAACACACATTATAGACTAAATATAATCAGCACTGTTTGAAACACCATTATAGACTAAATATAATCAGCACTGTTTGAAACACCATTATAGACTAAATATAATCAGCACTGTTTGAAACACCATTATAGACTAAATATATAATCAGCACTGTTTGAAACACCATTATAGACTAAATATACCCTCAGCACTGTTTTGAAACACCATTATAGACTAAATATAATCAGCACTGTTTGAAACACCATTATAGACTAAATACCTCAGCACTGTTTGAAACACCATTATAGACTAAATATAATCAGCACTGTTTGAAACACCATTATAGACTAAATACCCTCAGCACTGTTTGAAACACCATTATAGACTAAATACCCTCAGCACTGTTTGAAACACCATTATAGACTAAACTCAGCACTGTTTGAAACACCATTATAGACTAAATACCCTCAGCACTGTTTGAAACACCATTATAGACTAAATATAATCAGCACTGTTTGAAACACCATTATAGACTAAATACCCTCAGCACTGTTTGAAACACCATTATAGATAGACTGTTTTGAAAAATAAATACCTCAGCACTGTTTTGAAACACCATTATAGACTAAATATAATCAGCACTGTTTGAAAAACACCATTATAGACTAAATCTAATCAGCACTGTTTGAAACACCATTATAGACTAAATACCCTCAGCACTGTTTGAAACACCATTATAGACTAAATCTAATCAGCACTGTTTGAAACACCATTATAGACTAAATAACCCTCAGCACTGTTTGAAACACACCATTATAGACTAAATACCCTCAGCACTGTTTTGAAACACCATTATAGACTAAATACCCTCAGCACTGTTTGAAACACCATTATAGACTAAATACCCTCAGCACTGTTTGAAACACCATTATAGACTAAATAACTCAGCACTGTTTGAAACACCATTATAGACTAAATATAATCAGCACTGTTTGAAACACCATTATAGACTAAATAATCAGCACTGTTTGAAACACCATTATAGACTAAATATAATCAGCACTGTTTGAAACACCATTATAGACTAAATATAATCAGCACTGTTTGAAACACCATTATAGACTAAATACCCTCAGCACTGTTTGAAACACCATTATAGACTAAATATAATCAGCTCTGTTTGAAACACCATTATAGACTAAATATAATCAGCACTGTTTGAAACACCATTATAGACTAAATACCCTCAGCACTGTTTGAAACACCATTATAGAGAAATATAATCAGCACTGTTTGAAAAACCATTATCGACTAAATACCCTCAGCACTGTTTTGAAACACCATTTATAGACTAAATATACTCAGCACTGTTTTGAAACACCATTATAGACTAAATACCCTAAGCACTGTTTGTTTGAAACACCATTATAGACTAAATATAACCTCAGCACTGTTTGAAAACACCATTATAGACTAAATATAATCAGCACTGTTTGAAACACCATTATAGACTAAATATAATCAGCACTGTTTGAAACACCCATAGACTATAACTAAATAGCCCTCAGCACTGTTTGAATCAGCACTGTTTGAAACACCATGGATAAATCTAATCAGCACTGTTTTGAAACACCATTATAGAATAAATACCCTCAGCACTGTTTGAAACACCATTATAGACTAAATATAATCAGCACTGTTTGAAACACCATTATAGACTAAATCAGCACTGTAATCAGCACTGTTTGTAAAACACCATTATAGACATTAAACTAAATACCTCAGCACTGTTTGAAACACCATTATAGACTAAATACCCTCAGCACTGTTTGAAACACCATTATAGACTAAATAAATATAATCAGCATTCTGTTTGAAACACCATTACCATTATAGACTAAATATAATCAGCACTGTTTGAAACACCATTATAGACTAAATAAATAAAATCAGCACTGTTTGACTCACACATTTATAGTTAATCAGCACTGTTTGAAACACCATTATAGACTAAATATAATCAGCACTGTTTGAAACACCATTATAGACTAAATATAATCAGCACTGTTTGAAAACACCATAGATAGACTAAATATAATCAGCACTGTTTGAAACACCATTATAGACACTAAATATAACTCAGCACTGTTTGAAACACCATTATAGACTAAATATACTCAGCACTGTTTGAAACACCATTATAGACTAAATACCCTCAGCACTGTTTGAAACACCATTATAGACTAAATACCCTCAGCACTGTTTGAAACACCATTATAGACTAAATACCCTCAGCACTGTTTGAAACACCATTATAGACTAAATACCCTCAGCACTGTTTGAAACACCATTATAGACTAAATATAATCAGCACTGTTTGAAACACCATTATAGACTAAATACCCTCAGCACTGTTTGAAACACCATTATAGACTAAAATAACTCAGCACTGTTGAAACACCATTATAGACTAAATATAATCAGCACTGTTGAAACACCATTATAGACTAAATATAATCAGCACTGTTTGTTTGAAACACCATTATAGACTGTTTAAATAGACCCTAATCAGCACTGTTTGAAACACCATTATAGACTAAATATAATCAGCACTGTTTGAAACACCATTATAGACTAAATACCCTCAGCACTGTTGAAAACACCATTATAGACTAAATATAATCAGCACTGTTTGAAACACCCATTATAGACTAAATATAATCAGCACTGTTTTGAAACACCATTATAGACTAAATATAATCAGCACTGTTTTGAAACACCATTATAGACTAAATATAATCAGCACTGTTTGAAACACCATTATAGACTAAATATAATCAGCACTGTTTGAAACACCATTATAGACTAAATATAATCAGCACTGTTTGAAACACCATTATAGACTAAATATAATCAGCACTGTTTTGAAACACCATTATAGACTAAATACCCTCAGCACTGTTTGAAACACCATTATAGACTAAATATAATCAGCACTGTTTGAAACACCATTATATAGACTAAATTAATCAGCACTGTTTGAAACACCATTATAGACTAAAATACCCTCAGCACTGTTTGAAACACCATTATAGACTAAATATAATCACACTGTTTCAACACCATTGTTTGAACACCATTATAGACTAAATAAATATAATCAGCACTGTTTGAAACACCATTATAGACTAAATATAATCAGCACTGTTTGAAACACCATTATAGACTAAATATAATCAGCACTGTTTGAAACACCATTATAGACTAAATATAACCTCAGCACTGTTTGAAACAGCACCAATAGACTAATATACCCTCAGCACTGTTTGAAACACCATATAGACTAAATATAATCAGCACTGTTTGAAACACCATTATAGACTAAATACCCTCAGCACTGTTTGAAACACCATTATAGACTAAATATAATCAGCACTGTTTGAAACACCATTATAGACTAAATACCCTCAGCACTGTTTGAAACACCATTATAGACTAAATTAATCAGCACTGTTTGAAACACCATTATAGACTAAATATAATCAGCACTGTTTGAAACACCATTATAGACTAAATATAATCAGCACTGTTTGAAACACCATTATAGACTAAATATAATCAGCACTGTTTGAAACACCATTATAGACTAAATACCTCTCAGCACTGTTTGAAACACCATTATAGACTAAATATAATCAGCACTGTTTGAAACACCATTATAGACTAAATATAATCAGCACTGTTTGAAACACCATTATAGATAGACTAATCACTCTGTTTGAAACACATTATAGACTAAATATAATCAGCACTGTTTGAAACACCATTATAGACTAAATAACCTCAGCACTGTTTGAAACACCATTATTAAATAAACACCTGTTTGAATAGACCATTATAGACTAAATATAATCAGCACTGTTTTGAAAACCACCATTATCAGCACTGTTTAAATATAATCATCAGCACTGTTTGAAACACCATTATAGACTAAATATAATCAGCACTGTTTGAAACACCATTATAGACTAAATATAATCAGCACTGTTTTGAAACACCATTATAGACTAAATACCCTCAGCACTGTTTGAAACACCATTATATATCAGCACTGTTTGAAACACCATTATAGACTAAATATAATCAGCTCTGTTTGAAACACCATTATAGACTAAATACCCTCAGCACTGTTTGAAACACCATTATAGACTAAATACACCTCAGCACTGTTTGAAACACCATTATAGACTAAATACACTCAGCTCTGTTTGAAACACCATTATAGACTAAATATAATCAGCACTGTTTGAAACACCATTATAGACTAAATATATCAGCACTGTTAAACACCATTATAGACTAAATACCACTCAGCACTGTTTGAAACACCATTATAGACTAAATATCATCAGCACTGTTTGAAACACCATTATAGACTAAATATAATCAGCACTGTTTGAAACAACCATTATACACCATACTAGACTGTTTAAAACACCATGAACACCATTATAGACTAAATATAATCAGCACTGTTTGAAACACCATTATAGACTAAATACACTCAGCACTGTTTGAAACACCATTATAGACTAAATAATCTCAGCACTGTTTGAAACACCATTATAGACTAAATACCCTCAGCAGCTGTTTGAAAAACACCATTATAGACTAAATACCCTCAGCACTGTTTGAAACACCATTATAGACTAAATATAATCAGCACTGTTTGAAACACCATTATAGACTAAATACCCTCAGCACTGTTTGAAACACCATTATAGACTAAATACCCTCAGCACTGTTTTGAAACACCATTATAGACTAAATATAATCAGCTCTGTTTGAAACACCATTATAGACTAAATACCCTCAGCACTGTTTGAAACACCATTATAGACTAAATATAATCAGCACTGTTTGAAACACCATTATAGACTAAATATAATCAGCACTGTTTGAAACACCATTATAGACTAAATATAATCAGCACTGTTTGAAACACCATTATAGACTAAATATAATCAGCACTGTTTGAAACACCATTATAGACTAAATACCCTCAGCACTGTTTGAAACACCATTATAGACTAAATATAATCAGCTCTGTTTGAAACACCATTATAGACTAAATATAATCAGCACTGTTTGAAACACCATTATAGACTAAATACCCTCAGCACTGTTTGAAACACCATTATAGACTAAATACCCTCAGCACTGTTTGAAACACCATTATAGACTAAATATAATCAGCACTGTTTTGAAACACCATTATAGACTAAATATAATCAGCACTGTTTGAAACACCATTATAGACTAAATACTCAGCACTGTTTGAAACCACCATTATAGAAATATAATCAGCACTGTTTGAAACACCATTATAGACTAAATATAATCAGCACTGTTTGAAACACCATTATAGACTAAAATAATCAGCACTGTTTGAAACACCATTATAGACTAAATATAATCAGCACTGTTTGAAACACCATTATAGACTAAATACCCTCAGCACTGTTTGAAACACCATTATAGACTAAATATAATCAGCACTGTTTGAAACACCATTATAGACTAAATAATCCTCAGCACTGTTTGAAACACCATTATAGACTAAATACCCTCAGCACTGTTTGAAACACCATTATAGACTAAATATAATCAGCACTGTTTGAAACACCATTATAGACTAAATACCCTCAGCACTGTTTGAAACACCATTATAGACTAAATACCCTCAGCACTGTTTGAAACACCATTATAGACTAAATATAATCAGCACTGTTTGAAACACCATTATAGACTAAATATAATCAGCACTGTTTGAAACACCATTATAGACTAAATCTAATCAGCACTGTTTGAAACACCATTATAGACTAAATATAATCAGCACTGTTTGAAACACCATTATAGACTAAAATATAATCAGCACTGTTTGAAACACCATTATAGACTAAATACCCTCAGCACTGTTTGAAACACCATTATAGACTAAATATAATCAGCACTGTTTGAAACACCATTATAGACTAAATACCCTCAGCACTGTTTGAAACACCATTATAGACTAAATATACTCAGCACTGTTTGAAACACCATTATAGACTAAAATAATCAGCACTGTTTGAAAACACCATTATAGACTAAATATTAATCAGCACTGTTTGAAACACCATTATAGACTAAATACCCTCAGCACTGTTTGAAACACCATTATAGACTAAATATAATCAGCACTGTTTGAAACACCATTATAGACTAAATACCCTCAGCACTGTTTGAAACACCATTATAGACTAAATACCCTCAGCACTGTTTTGAAACACCATTATAGACTAAATATAATCAGCACTGTTTGAAACACCATTATAGACTAAATACACTCAGCACTGTTTAAACACCATTATAGACTAAATACCCTCAGCACTGTTTGAAACACCATTATAGACTAAATACCCTCAGCACTGTTTGAAACACCATTATAGACTAAATATAATCAGCACTGTTTGAAACACCATTATAGACTAAATACCCTCAGCACTGTTTGAAACACCATTATAGACTAAATATAATCAGCACTGTTTGAAACACCATTATAGACTAAATGTAATCAGCACTGTTTGAAACACCATTATAGACTAAATATAATCAGCACTGTTTGAAACACCATTATAGACTAAATATAATCAGCACTGTTTGAAACACCATTATAGACTAATATAATCAGCACTGTTTGAAACACCATTATAGACTAAATACCCTCAGCACTGTTTGAAACACCATTATAGACTAAATATAATCAGCACTGTTTGAAACACCATTATAGACTAAATATAATCAGCACTGTTTTGAAACACCATTATAGACTAAATACCCTCAGCACTGTTTGAAACACCATTATAGATAAATACCCTCAGCACTGTTTGAAACACCATTATAGACTAAATATAATCAGCTCTGTTTGAAACACCATTATAGACTAAATACACTCAGCACTGTTTGAAACACCATTATAGACTAAATATAATCAGCTCTGTTTGAAACACCATTATAGACTAAATATAATCAGCACTGTTTGAAACACCATTATAGACTAAATACCCTCAGCACTGTTTGAAACACCATTATAGACTAAATATAATCAGCACTGTTTTGAAACACCATTATAGACTAAATATAATCAGCACTGTTTGAAACACCATTATAGACTAAATATAATCAGCACTGTTTGAAACACCATTATAGACTAAATATAATCAGCACTGTTTGAAACACCATTATAGACTAAATATAATCAGCACTGTTTGAAACACCATTATAGACTAAATACCCTCAGCACTGTTTGAAACACCATTATAGACTAAATATAATCAGCACTGTTTGAAACACCATTATAGACTAAATATAATCAGCACTGTTTGAAACACCATTATAGACTAAATTACCTCAGCACTGTTTGAAACACCATTATAGACTAAATACCCTCAGCACTGTTTGAAACACCATTATAGACTAAAATAATCAGCACTGTTTGAAACACCATTATAGACTAAATATAATCAGCACTGTTTGAAACACCATTATAGACTAAATACCCTCAGCACTGTTTGAAACACCATTATAGAGTAAATATAATCAGCACTGTTTGAAACACCATTATAGACTAAATATAATCAGCACTGTTTGAAACACCATTATAGACTAAATACCCTCAGCACTGTTTGAAACACCATTATAGACTAAATATAATCAGCACTGTTTGAAACACCATTATAGACTAAATGTAATCAGCACTGTTTGAAACACCATTATAGACTAAATATAATCAGCACTGTTTGAAACACCATTATAGACTAAATGTAATCAGCACTGTTTGAAACACCATTATAGACTAAATACCCTCAGCACTGTTTGAAACACCATTATAGACTAAATATAATCAGCACTGTTGAAAACACCATTATAGACTAAATATAATCAGCACTGTTTGAAACACCTAAAATAATCAGCACTGTTTGAAACACCATTATAGACTAAATATAATCAGCACTGTTTGAAACACCATTATAGACTAAATCTAATCAGCACTGTTTGAAACACCATTATAGACTAAATATAATCAGCACTGTTTGAAACACCATTATAGACTAAATCTAATCAGCACTGTTTGAAACACCATTATAGACTAAATATAATCAGCACTGTTTTGAAACACCATTATAGACTAAATATAATCAGCACTGTTTGAAACACCATTATAGACTAAATACCCTCAGCACTGTTTGAAACACCATTATAGACTAAATACCCTCAGCACTGTTTGAAACACCATTATAGACTAAATATAATCAGCACTGTTTGAAACACCATTATAGACTAAATACCCTCAGCACTGTTTGAAACACCATTATAGACTAAATACCCTCAGCACTGTTTGAAACACCATTATAGACTAAATATAAACAGCACTGTTTGAAACACCATTATAGACTAAATATAATCAGCACTGTTTGAAACACCATTATAGACTAAAATATCAGCTCTGTTTCACCATTATAGACTAAATTGATCAGCACTGTTTGAAACACCATTATAGACTAAATCAGCACTGTTTGAAACACCATTATAGACTAAATACCCTCAGCACTGTTTGAAACACCATTATAGACTAAATATAATCAGCACTGTTTGAAACACCATTATAGACTAAATACCCTCAGCACTGTTTGAAACACCATTATAGACTAAATACCCTCAGCACTGTTTGAAACACCATTATAGACTAAATCTAATCAGCACTGTTTGAAACACCATTATAGACTAAATACCCTCAGCACTGTTTGAAACACCATTATAGACTAAATATAATCAGCACTGTTTGAAACACCATTATAGAAAAATACCCTCAGCACTGTTTGAAACACCATTATAGACTAAATACCCTCAGCACTGTTTGAAACACCATATAGACTAAATATAATCAGCACTGTTTGAAACACCATTATAGACTAAATACCCTCAGCACTGTTTGAAACACCATTATAGACTAAATACACTCAGCACTGTTTGAAACACCATTATAGACTAAATCTAATCAGCACTGTTTTTGAAACACCATTATAGACTAAATATAATCAGCACTGTTTGAAACACCATTATAGACTAAATATAATCAGCACTGTTTGAAACACCATTATAGACTAAAATATAATCAGCACTGTTTGAAACACCATTATAGACTAAATATAATCAGCACTGTTTGAAACACCATTATAGACTAAATATAATCAGCACTGTTTTGAAACACCATTATAGACTAAATACCCTCAGCACTGTTTGAAACACCATTATAGACTAAAAATACCCTCAGCACTGTTTGAAACACCATTATAGACTAAATATAATCAGCACTGTTTGAAACACCATTATAGACTAAATATAATCAGCACTGTTTGAAACACCATTATAGACTAAATACCCTCAGCACTGTTTGAAACACCATATAGAGTAAATACCCTCAGCACTGTTTGAAACACCATTATAGACTAAATATAATCAGCACTGTTTGAAACACCATTATAGACTAAATACCCTCAGCACTGTTTGAAACACCATTATAGACTAAATATAATCAGCACTGTTTGAAACACCATTATAGACTAAATACCCTCAGCACTGTTTGAAACACCATTATAGACTAAATATAATCAGCACTGTTTGAAACACCATTATAGACTAAATATAATCAGCACTGTTTGAAACACCATTATAGACTAAATACCCTCAGCACTGTTTGAAACACCATTATAGACTAAATATAATCAGCACTGTTTGAAACACCATTATAGACTAAATAATCAGCACTGTTTGAAACACCATTATAGACTAAATACCCTCAGCACTGTTTGAAACACCATTATAGACTAAATATAATCAGCACTGTTTGAAAACACCATTATAGACTAAATATAATCAGCACTGTTTGAAACACCATTATAGACTAAATATATCAGCACTGTTTGAAACACCATTATAGACTAAATACCCTCAGCACTGTTTGAAACACCATTATAGACTAAATATAATCAGCACTGTTTGAAACACCATTATAGACTAAATATAATCAGCACTGTTTGAAACACCATTATAGACTAAATATAATCAGCACTGTTTGAAACACCATTATAGACTAAATACCCTCAGCACTGTTTGAAACACCATTATAGACTAAATATAATCAGCACTGTTTGAAACACCATTATAGACTAAATATACTCAGCACTGTTTGAAACACCATTATAGACTAAATATAATCAGCACTGTTTGAAACACCATTATAGACTAAATCTAATCAGCACTGTTTGAAACACCATTATAGACTAAATAATCAGCACTGTTTGAAACACCATTATAGACTAAATATAATCAGCACTGTTTGAAACACCATTATAGACTAAATATAATCAGCACTGTTTGAAACACCATTATAGACTAAATATAATCAGCACTGTTTGAAACACCATTATAGACTAAATACCCTCAGCACTGTTTGAAACACCATTATAGACTAAATACCAGCACTGTTTGAAACACCATTATAGACTAAATATAATCAGCACTGTTTGAAACACCATTATAGACTAAATATAATCAGCACTGTTTGAAACACCATTATAGACTAAATATAATCAGCACTGTTTTGAAACACCATTATAGACTAAATATAATCAGCACTGTTTGAAACACCATTATAGACTAAATATAATCAGCACTGTTTGAAACACCATTATATAGACTAAATATAATCTCAGCACTGTTTGAAAACACCATTATAGACTAAATATACCTCAGCACTGTTTGAAACACCATTATAGACTAAATATAATGAGCTCTGTTTGAAACAACAATATAGACTAAATACCCTCAGCACGTTTGAAACACCATTATAGACTAAATATAATCAGCACTGTTTGAAACACCATAGACTTATAGACTAAAACACCTCATATAATCAGCACTGTTTGAAAAACACCATTATAGACTTAAATACCCTCAGCACTGTTTGAAACACCATTATAGACTAAATAATCAGCACTGTTTGAAACACCATTATAGACTAAATAATCAGCACTGTTTGAAACACCATTATAGACTAAATATAATCAGCACTGTTTGAAACACCATTATAGACTAAATACCCTCAGCACTGTTTGAAACACCATTATAGACTAAATATAATCAGCTCTGTTTGAAACACCATTATAGACTAAATATAATCAGCACTGTTTGAAACACCATTATAGACTAAATATAATCAGCACTGTTTGAAACACCATTATAGACTAAATATAATCAGCACTGTTTGAAACACCATTATAGACTAAATAATCAGCACTGTTTGAAACACCATTATAGACTAAATATAATCAGCACTGTTTGAAACACCATTATAGACTAAATGTAATCAGCACTGTTTGAAACACCATTATAGACTAAATATAATCAGCACTGTTTGAAACACCATTATAGACTAAATATAATCAGCACTGTTTGAAACACCAATATAGAGTAAATACCCTCAGCACTGTTTGAAACACCATTATAGACTAAATATAATCAGCTCTGTTTGAAACACCATTATAGACTAAATATAATCAGCACTGTTTGAAACACCATTATAGACTAAATACCCTCAGCACTGTTTGAAACACCATTATAGACTAAATACCTCAGCACTGTTTGAAACACCATTATAGACTAAATATAATCAGCACTCTGTTTGAAACACCATTATAGACTAAATATAATCAGCACTGTTTGAAAACACCATTATAGACTAAATATACTCAGCACTGTTTGAAACACCATTATAGACTAAATATAATCAGCACTGTTTGAAACACCATTATAGACTAAATATAATCAGCACTGTTTGAAACACCATTATAGACTAAATATATAATCAGCACTGTTTGAAACACCATTATAGACTAAATATAATCAGCACTGTTTGAAACACCATTATAGACTAAAATAATCAGCACTGTTTGAAACACCATTATAGACTAAAATACCCTCAGCACTGTTTGAAACACCATTATAGACTATAATCAGCAAAAACACCATTATAGACTAAATATAACCCTCAGCCTGTTTGAAACACCATTATAGACTAAATATAATCAGCACTGTTTGAAAACACCATTATAGACTAAATCTAATCAGCACTGTTTGAAACACCATTATAGACTAAAATACACTCAGCACTGTTTGAAACACCATTATAGACTAAATATAATCAGCACTGTTTGAAACACCAATATAGACTAAATTACCTCAGCACTGTTTGAAACACCATTATAGACTAAATATAATCAGCACTGTTTGAAACACCATTATAGACTAAATATAATCAGCACTGTTTGAAACACCATTATAGACTAAATACCCTCAGCACTGTTTGAAACACCATTATAGACTAAATATAATCAGCACTGTTTGAAACACCATTATAGACTAAATATAATCAGCACTGTTTTGAAACACCATTATAGACTAAATATACCTCAGCACTCTGTTTGAAACACCATTATAGACTAAATATAATCAGCACTGTTTGAAACACCATTATAGACTAAATATAATCAGCACTGTTTGAAACACCATTATAGACTAAATATAATCAGCACTGTTTGAAACACCATTATAGACTAAATATAATCAGCACTGTTTGAAACACATTATATAGACTAAATATAATCAGCACTGTTTGAAACACCATTATAGACTAAATATACTCAGCACTGTTTGAAACACCATTATAGACTAAAATAATCAGCACTGTTTGAAACACCATTATAGACTAAATATAATCAGCACTGTTTGAAACACCATTATAGACTAAATACCCTCAGCACTGTTTTGAAACACCATTATAGACTAAAAGCACTGTTTAATTATAGACTAAATATCAGCACTGTTTGAAACACCATTATAGACTAAATACACTCAGCACTGTTTGAAACACCATTATAGACTAAATCTAATCAGCACTGTTTGAAAACCATTATAGACTAAATATAATCAGCACTGTTTGAAACACCATTATAGACTAAATATATCAGCACTGTTTGAAACACCATTATAGACTAAATAATCAGCACTGTTTGAAACACCATTATAGACTAAATATAATCAGCACTGTTTGAAACACCATTATAGACTAAATATAATCAGCACTGTTTTAAACACCATTATAGACTAAATACCCTCAGCACTGTTTGAAACACCATTATAGACTAAATATAATCAGCACTGTTTGAAACACCATTATAGACTAAATATATAATCAGCACTGTTTGAAACACCATTATAGACTAAATACCCTCAGCACTGTTTGAAACACCATTATAGACTAAATATAATCAGCTCTGTTTGAAACACCATTATAGACTAAATATAATCAGCACTGTTTGAAACACCATTATAGACTAAATACCCTCAGCACTGTTTGAAACACCATTATAGACTAAATATAATCAGCTCTGTTTGAAACACCATTATAGACTAAATATACTCAGCACTGTTTGAAACACCATTATAGACTAAATATAATCAGCACTGTTTGAAACACCATTATAGACTAAATATAATCAGCACTGTTTGAAACACCATTATAGACTAAATATAATCAGCACTGTTTGAAACACCCATTATAGACTAAATATAATCAGCACTGTTTGAAACACCATATAGACTAAATAATAATCAGCACTGTTTGAAACACCATTATAGACTAAATATACCCTCAGCACTGTTTGAAACACCATTATAGACTAAATATAATCAGCACTGTTTGAAACACCATTATAGACTAAATACCCTCAGCACTGTTTGAAACACCATTATAGACTAAATATAATCAGCACTGTTTGAAACACCATTATAGACTAAATATAATCAGCACTGTTTGAAACACCATTATAGACTAAATACCCTCAGCACTGTTTGAAACACCATTATAGACTAAATACCCTCAGCACTGTTTGAAACACCATTATAGACTAAATATAATCAGCACTGTTTGAAACACCATTATAGACTAAATACAATCAGCACTGTTTGAAACACCATTATAGACTAAATATAATCAGCACTGTTTGAAACACCATTATATAGACTAAATACCCTCAGCACTGTTTGAAACACCATTATAGACTAAATATAATCAGCACTGTTTGAAACACCATTATAGACTAAATATAATCAGCACTGTTTGAAACACCATTATAGACTAAATACCCTCAGCACTGTTTGAAACACCATTATAGACTAAATATAATCAGCACTGTTTGAAACACCATTATAGACTAAATATAATCAGCACTGTTTTTGAAACACCATTATAGACTAAATAATCAGCACTGTTTGAAACACCATTATAGACTAAATATAATCAGCACTGTTTGAAACAACCATTATAGACTAAATACCCTCAGCACTGTTTGAAACACCATTATAGACTAAAAACTCACCATTATAGAGACTAAATACCCTCAGCACTGTTTGAAACACCATTATAGACTAAATATAATCAGCTCTGTTTGAAACACCATTATAGACTAAAATAATCAGCACTGTTTGAAACACCATTATAGACTAAATATCTAATCAGCTCTGTTTGAAACACTGTTTAAATAAATCAGCCACTGTTAGACTAATTATAGACTAAATAATCAGCACTTTGAAACACCATTATAGACTAAATATAATCAGCACTGTTTGAAACACCATTATAGATAAATATAATCAGCACTGTTTGAAACACCATTATAGACTAAATATAATCAGCACTGTTTGAAACACCATTATAGACTAAATACCCTCAGCACTGTTTGAAAACACCATTATAGACTAAAATATAATCAGCACTGTTTGAAACACCATTATAGACTAAATATAATCAGCACTGTTTGAAACACCATTATAGACTAAATACCCTCAGCTTTGTTTTAAAACACCATTATAGACTAAATATAATCAGCACTGTTTGAAACACCATTATAGACTAAATATAATCAGCACTGTTTGAAACACCATTATAGACTAAAATACCCACTCAGCACTGTTTGAAACACCATTATAGACTAAAATATAATCAGCACTGTTTGAAACACCATTATAGACTAAATATAATCAGCACTGTTTGAAACACCATTATAGACTAAATACCCTCAGCACAGTTTGAAACACCATTATAGACTAAATATAATCAGCACTGTTTGAAACACCATTATAGACTAAATATAATCAGCACTGTTTGAAACACCATTATAGACTAAATACACTCAGCACTGTTTGAAACACCATTATAGACACCATTATAGACTAAATATAATCAGCACTGTTTGAAACACCATTATAGACTAAATACCCTCAGCACTGTTTGAAACACCATTATAGACTAAATATAATCAGCACTGTTTGAAACACCATTATAGACTAAATATTAATCAGCACTGTTTGAAACACCATTATAGACTAAATATAATCATCAGCTCTGTTTGAAACACCATTACAGACTAAATATAATCAGCACTGTTTGAAACACCATTATAGACTAAATACCCTCAGCACTGTTTGTTTGAAATATACCTCAGCACTGTTTGAAACACCACCATTATAGACTAAATATAATCAGCACTGTTTGAAACACCATTATAGACTAAATATAATCAGCACTGTTTGAAACACCATTATAGACTAAATACCCTCAGCACTGTTTGAAACACCATTATAGACTAAATAAACTCAGCACTGTTTGAAACACAGTTATAGACTAAATATAATCAGCACTGTTTGAAACACCATTATAGACTAAATACCCTCAGCACTGTTTGAAACACCATTATAGACTAAATAATCAGCACTGTTTGAAACACCATTATAGACTAAATATAATCAGCACTGTTTGAAACACCATTATAGACTAAATACCCTCAGCACTGTTTGAAACACCATTATAGACTAAATATAATCAGCACTGTTTGAAACACCATTATAGACTAAATACCCTCAGCACTGTTTGAAACACCATTTATAGACTAAATACCCTCAGCACTGTTTGAAAACACCATTATAGACTAAATATAATCAGCACTGTTTGAAACACCATTATAGACTAAATACCCTCAGCACTGTTTGAAACACCATTATAGACTAAATATAATCAGCACTGTTTGAAACACCATTATAGACTAAATATAATCAGCACTGTTTGAAACACCATTATAGACTAAATATAATCAGCACTGTTTGAAACACCATTATAGACTAAATATAATCAGCACTGTTTGAAACACCATTATAGACTAAATATAATCAGCACTGTTTGAAACACCATTATAGACTAAATATAATCAGCACTGTTTGAAACACCATTATAGACTAAATATAATCAGCACTGTTTGAAACACCATTATAGACTAAATACCCTCAGCACTGTTTGAAAACCCATTATAGACTAAATATAATCAGCACTGTTTGAAACACCATTATAGACTAAATCTAATCAGCACTGTTTTGAAACACCATTATAGACTAAATACACTCAGCACTGTTTGAAACACCATTATAGACTAAATATAATCAGCACTGTTTGAAACACCATTTAGACTAAATAAATAGCACTGTTTGAAACACCATTCAGCTACTATAATCAGCACTGTTTGAAACACCATTATAGAGACTAAATATAATCAGCACTGTTTGAAACACCATTATAGACTAAATATAATCTCAGCACTGAAACACCATTTGAATAAACACTGTTATAGACTAAAAGCACTTTGAAACACCATTATAGCACTGAAACACAGCAGCACTGTTTGAAACACCATTTGAAACACCATTATAGACTAAATACTAATCATCAGCTCTGTTTGAAACACCATTATAGACTAAATATAATCAGCACTGTTTGAAACACCATTATAGACTAAATACCCTCATCAGCACTGTTTGAAACACCATTATAGACCTAAATATAATCAGCACTGTTTGAAAGACCATTATAGACTAAATATATCAGCACTGTTTGAAACACCATTATAGACTAAATATAATCAGCACTGTTTGAAACACCATTATAGACTAAATACACTCAGCACTGTTTGAAACACCATTATAGACTAAATATAATCAGCACTGTTTGAAACACCATTATAGACTAAATATACTCAGCACTGTTTGAAACACCATTATAGACTAAATACCCTCAGCACTGTTTGAAACACCATTATAGACTAAATAAACTCAGCACTGTTTGAAACACCATTATAGACTAAATATAATCAGCTCTGTTTGAAACACCATTATAGACTAAATACACTCAGCACTGTTTGAAACACCATTATGGACTAAATCTAATCAGCTCTGTTTGAAAGACCATTATAGACTAAATATAATCAGCACTGTTTGAAACACCATTATAGACTAAATATAGACTAAATATAATCAGCACTGTTTGAAAACACCATTATAGACTAAATATACTCAGCACTGTTTGAAACACCATTATAGACTAAATATAATCAGCACTGTTTGAAACACCATTATAGACTAAATACACTCAGCACTGTTTGAAACACCATTATAGACTAAATATAATCAGCACTGTTTGAAACACCATTATAGACTAAATACCCTCAGCACTGTTTGAAACACCATTATAGACTAAATATAATCAGCTGTTTGAAACAACCATTATTATAGATAATACCCTCAGCACTGTTTGAAACACCATTATAGACTAAATATAATCAGCACTGTTTGAAACACCATTATAGACTAAAAACAGACTGTTTATAAATAGTAAATATCTCAGCACTGTTTGAAACACCATTATAGACTAAATATAATCAGCACTGTTTGAAACACCATTATAGAGACTAATCAGCACTGTTCAGCACCATTTGAAACACCATTATAGACATTAAATAACCCTCAGCACTGTTTGAAACACCATTAACTAAATACCCTCAGCATTGTTTGAAAGACCATTATAACTAAATATAATCAGCACTGTTTGAAACACCATTATAGACTAAATATAATCAGCACTGTTTTGAAAACACCATTATAGACTAAATATAATCAGCACTGTTTGAAACACCATTATAGACTAAATACCCTCAGCACTGTTTGAAACACCATTATAGACTAAATATATCAGCACTGTTTGAAACACCATTATAGACTAAATATAATCAGCACTGTTTGAAACACCATATATAGACTAAATAATCATCAGCACTGTTTGAAACACCATTATAAATACCCTCAGCACTGTTTGAAACACCATTATAGACTAAATATAATCAGCACTGTTTGAAACACCATTATAGACTAAATAGACTAAATATAATCAGCACTGTTTGAAACACCATTATAGACTAAATATAATCAGCACTGTTAAAAACACCATTATAGACCTATAATAAATATAATCAGCACTGTTTGAAACACCATTATAGACTAAATATAATCAGCACTGTTTTGAAACACCATTATAGACCATTAAATAAAAATACCCTCAGCAGAAACACCTGTTTGAAACACCATTATAGACTAAATATAATCAGCACTGTTTTGAAACACCATTATAGACTAAATACCCTCAGCACTGTTTGAAACACCATTATAGACTAAATATAATCAGCACTGTTTGAAACACCATATAGACTAAATCTAATAGCACTGTTTGAAAACATAAATACACACAATCAGCACTGTTTGAAACACCATTATAGACTAAAATAATCAGCACTGTTTGAAAACACCATTATAGACTAAAATCAGCACTGTTTGAAACACCATTATAGACTAAATACCCTCAGCACTGTTTGAAACACCATTATAGACACTCAGCACTGTTTGAAACACCATTATAGACTAAATATAATCAGCACTGTTTGAAACACCATTATAGACTAAATACCCTCAGCACTGTTTCAGCACATTATTGAAACACCTGTTTATAGACTAAATACCCTCAGCACTGTTTGAAACACCATTATAGACTAAATATAATCAGCACTGTTTGAAACACCATTATAGACTAAATATAATCAGCACTGTTTGAAACACCATTATAGACTAAATACCCTCAGCTCTGTTTGAAACACCATTATAGACTAAATATAATCAGCACTGTTTGAAACACCATTATAGACTAAATATAATCAGCACTGTTTGAAACACCATTATAGACTAAATATAATCAGCACTGTTTGAAACACCATTATAGACTAAAATAATCAGCACTGTTTGAAACACCATTATAGACTAAATATAATCAGCACTGTTTGAAACACCATTATAGACTAAATAATCAGCACTGTTTGAAACACCATTATCAGCACTGTTTGAAAACACTAAGACTAAATATAATCAGCACTGTTTGAAACACCATTATAGACTAAATACCCTCAGCACTGTTTGAAACACACTAATTATGAAACACACCATTATAGACTAAAAATCAGCACTCAGCAAACTGTTTGACTAAAAACACCTGTTTGAAACACCATATAGAGACTAAATATATCATCAGCACTGTTTGAAACACCATTATAGACTAAAAATACCCTCAGCACTGTTTGAAAACCACCATATAGAAACACTAAATGAAACCATTTAGACCCCATAACCACTGTTTGAAACACCATTATAGACTAAATATATCAGCCTCAGCACTGTTTGAAACACCATTATAGACTAAATATCCTCAGCTCTGTTTGAAACACCATTATAGACTAAATATAATCAGCACTGTTTGAAACACCATTATAGACTAAATACCCTCAGCACTGTTTGAAACACCATTATAGACTAAATATAATCAGCACTGTTTGAAACACCATTATAGACTAAATATAATCAGCACTGTTTGAAACACCATTATAGACTAAATACCCTCAGCACTGTTTGAAACACCATTATAGACTAAATATAATCAGCACTGTTTGAAACACCATTATAGACTAAATACCCTCAGCACTGTTTGAAACACCATTATAGACTAAATACCCTCAGCACTGTTTGAAACACCATTATAGACTAAATAATCAGCACTGTTTGAAACACCATTATAGACTAAATACCCTCAGCACTGTTTGAAACACCATTATAGACTAAATATAATCAGCACTGTTTGAAACACCATTATAGACTAAATATAATCAGCACTGTTTGAAACACCATTATAGACTAAATATAATCAGCACTGTTTGAAACACCTGTTTGAAACACCATTATAGACTAAATATAATCAGCACTGTTTGAAACACCATTATAGACTAAATACCCTCAGCACTGTTTGAAACACCATTATAGACTAAATATAATCAGCTCTGTTTGAAACACCATTATAGACTAAATATAATCAGCACTGTTTGAAAACACCATTATAGACTAAATACCCTCAGCACTGTTTTGAAACACCATTATAGACTAAATATAATCAGCACTGTTTGAAACACCATTATAGACTAAATATAATCAGCACTGTTTGAAACACCATTATAGACTAAATATAATCAGCTCTGTTTGAAACACCATTATAGACTAAATATAATCAGCACTGTTTGAAACACCATTATAGACTAAATACCCTCAGCACCGTTTGAAACACCATATAGAGTAAATACCCTCAGCACTGTTTGAAACACCATTATAGACTAAATATAATCAGCACTGTTTGAAACACCATTATAGACTAAATACCCTCAGCACTGTTTGAAACACCATTATAGACTAAATATAATCAGCACTGTTTGAAACACCATTATAGACTAAATATAATCAGCACTGTTTGAAACACCATTATAGACTAAATATAATCAGCACTGTTTGAAACACCATTATAGACTAAATACCCTCAGCACTGTTTGAAACACCATTATAGACTAAATAAACTGTTTGAAACACCATTATAGACTAAATATAATCAGCACTGTTTGAAACACCATTATAGACTAAATACCCTCAGCACTGTTTGAAACACCATTATAGACTAAATATACTCAGCACTGTTTGAAACACCATTATAGACTAAATATAATCAGCACTGTTTGAAACACCATTATAGACTAAAACCCTCAGCACTGTTTGAAACACCATTATAGACTAAATATAATCAGCACTGTTTGAAACACCATTATAGACTAAATATAATCAGCACTGTTTGAAACACCATTATAGACTAAATATAATCAGCACTGTTTGAAACACCATTATAGACTAAATATAATCAGCACTGTTTGAAAACACCATTATAGACTAAATACCCTCAGCACTGTTTGAAACACCATTATAGACTAAATATAATCAGCACTGTTTGAAACACCATTATAGACTAAATATAATCAGCACTGTTTGAAACACCATTATAGACTAAATACCCTCAGCACTGTTTGAAACACCATTATAGACTAAATACCCTCAGCACTGTTTGAAACACCATTATAGACTAAATATACTCAGCACTGTTTGAAACACCATTATAGACTAAATACTAATCAGCACTGTTTGAAACACCATTATAGACTAAATATAATCAGCACTGTTTGAAACACCATTATAGACTAAATATAATCAGCACTGTTTGAAACACCATTATAGACTAAATACCCTCAGCACTGTTTGAAACACCATTATAGACTAAAATACACTCAGCACTGTTTGAAACACCATTATAGACTAAATATACTCAGCACTGTTTGAAACACCATTATAGACTAAATATAATCAGCACTGTTTGAAACACCATTATAGACTAAATATAATCAGCACTGTTTGAAACACCATTATAGACTAAATATAATCAGCACTGTTTGAAACACCATTATAGACTAAATATAATCAGCACTGTTTGAAACACCATTATAGACTAAATACCCTCAGCACTGTTTGAAACACCATTATAGACTAAATACCCTCAGCACTGTTTGAAACACCATTATAGACTAAATACCCTCAGCACTGTTTGAAACACCATTATAGACTAAATACCCTCAGCACTGTTTGAAACACATTATAGACTAAATATAATCAGCACTGTTTGAAACACCATTATAGACTAAATATAATCAGCACTGTTTGAAACACCATTATGACTTGAATCAGCACTGTTTAAACACCATTATAGACTAAATAATCAGCACTGTTTGAAACACCATTATAGACTAAATATAATCAGCACTGTTTGAAACACCATTATAGACTAAATATAATCAGCACTGTTTGAAACACCATTATAGACTAAATATAATCAGCACTGTTTTGAAACACCATTATAGACTAAATATAATCAGCACTGTTTGAAACACCATTATAGACTAAATACTAATCAGCACTGTTTGAAACACACATGAAACATATAGACTAAATACCCTCAGCACTGTTTGAAACACCATTATAGACTAAATACCCTCAGCACTGTTTTTGAAACACCATTATAGACTAAATATAATCAGCACTGTTTGAAAACCCATTATAGACTAAATACCCTCAGCACTGTTTGAAACACCATTATAGACTAAATATAATCAGCACTGTTTGAAACACCATTATAGACTAAATATAATCAGCACTGTTTGAAACACCATTATAGACTAAATACCCTCAGCACTGTTTGAAACACCATTATAGACTAAATACCCTCAGCACTGTTTGAAAAACACCATTATAGACTAAATATAATCAGCACTGTTTGAAACACCATTATAGACTAAATACCCTCAGCACTGTTTGAAACACCATTATAGACTAAAATAATCAGCACTGTTTGAAACACCATTATAGACTAAATATAATCAGCACTGTTTGAAACACCATTATAGACTAAATATAATCAGCACTGTTTGAAACACCATTATAGACTAAATATAATCAGCACTGTTTGAAACACCATTATAGACTAAATACCCTCAGCACTGTTTGAAACACCATTATAGACTAAATATACTCAGCACTGTTTGAAACACCATTATAGACTAAATATAATCAGCACTGTTTGAAACACCATTATAGACTAAATACCCTCAGCACTGTTTGAAACACCATTATAGACTAAATACCCTCAGCACTGTTTGAAACACCATTATAGACTAAATATAATCAGCACTGTTTGAAACACCATTATAGACTAAATACCCTCAGCACTGTTTGAAACACCATTATAGACTAAATATAATCAGCACTGTTTGAAACACCATTTATAGACTAAATATAATCAGCACTGTTTGAAACACCATTATAGACTAAATATAATCAGCACTGTTTGAAACACCATTATAGACTAAATATAATCAGCACTGTTTGAAACACCATTATAGACTAAATACCCTCAGCACTGTTTGAAACAGATTATAGACTAAATATAATCAGCACTGTTTGAAACACCATTATAGACTAAATATAATCAGCACTGTTTGAAACACCATTATAGACTAAATACCCTCAGCACTGTTTGAAACACCATTATAGACTAAATATAATCAGCACTGTTTGAAACACCATTATAGACTAAATATAATCAGCACTGTTTGAAACACCATTATAGACTAAATACCCTCAGCACTGTTTGAAACACCATTATAGACTAAATATAATCAGCACTGTTTGAAACACCATTATAGACTAAATATAATCAGCACTGTTTGAAACACCATTTATAGACTAAATACCCTCAGCACTGTTTGAAACACCATTATAGACTAAATACCCTCAGCACTGTTTGAAACACCATTATAGACTAAATATAATCAGCACTGTTTGAAAAACACCATTATAGACTAAATACCCTCAGCACTGTTTGAAACACCATTATAGACTAAATACCCTCAGCACTGTTTGAAACACCATTATAGACTAAATCTAATCAGCACTGTTTGAAACACCATTATAGACTAAATATAATCAGCACTGTTTGAAACACCATTATAGACTAAATATAATCAGCACTGTTTGAAACACCATATAGACTAAATATAATCAGCACTGTTTGAAACACCATTATAGACTAAATATAATCAGCACTGTTTGAAACACCATTATAGACTAAATACCCTCAGCACTGTTTGAAACACCATTATAGACTAAATATACCCTCAGCACTGTTTGAAACACCATTATAGACTAAATACCCTCAGCACTGTTTGAAACACCATTATAGACTAAAATATCAGCACTGTTTGAAACACCATTATAGACTAAATATATCAGCACTGTTTGAAACACCATTATAGACTAAATATAATCAGCACTGTTTGAAACACCATTATAGACTAAATATAATCAGCACTGTTTGAAACACCATTATAGACTAAATATAATCAGCACTGTTTGAAACACCATTATAGACTAAATACAATCAGCACTGTTTGAAACACCATTATAGACTAAATACCCTCAGCACTGTTTTGAAACACCATTATAGACTAAATACCCTCAGCACTGTTTGAAACACCATTATAGACTAAATACCCTCAGCACTGTTTGAAACACCCATATAGACTAAATACCCTCAGCACTGTTTGAAACACCATTATAGACTAAATACACTCAGCACACTGTTTGAAACACCATTATAGACTAAATATCATCAGCACTGTTTGAAACACCATTATAGACTAAATACCCTCAGCACTGTTTGAAACACCATTATAGACTAAATACCTCAGCACTGTTTGAAACACCATTATAGACTAAATACAATCAGCACTGTTTGAAACACCATTATAGACTAAATACACTCAGCACTGTTTGAAACACCATTATAGACTAAATACCCTCAGCACTGTTTGAAACACCATTATAGACTAAATACCCTCAGCACTGTTTGAAACACCATTATAGACTAAATACCCTCAGCACTGTTTGAAACACCATTATAGACTAAATATAATCAGCACTGTTTGAAACACCATTATAGACTAAATATCTAATCAGCACTGTTTGAAACACCATTATAGACTAAATACCCTCAAAACACCATTATAGACTAAATATAAATCAGCACTGTTTGAAACACCATTATAGACTAAATATAATCAGCACTGTTTGAAACACCATTATAGACTAAATATAATCAGCACTGTTTGAAACACCATTATAGACTAAATATAATCAGCACTGTTTTTGAAACACCATTATAGAGTAAATTACCTCAGCACTGTTTGAAACACCATTATAGACTAAATATAATCAGCACTGTTTGAAACACCATTATAGACTAAATACACTCAGCACTGTTTGAAACACCATTATAGACTAAATATAATCAGCACTGTTTGAAACACCATTATAGACTAAATATAATCAGCACTGTTTGAAACACCATTATAGACTAAATACCCTCAGCACTGTTTGAAACACCATTATAGACTAAATACCCTCAGCACTGTTTGAAACACCATTATAGACTAAATATAATCAGCACTGTTTGAAACACCATTATAGACTAAATATAATCAGCACTGTTTGAAACACCATTATAGACTAAATACCCTCAGCACTGTTTGAAACACCATTATAGACTAAAATAATCACTCAGCACTGTTTGAAACACCATTATAGACTAAATATAATCAGCACTGTTTGAAAAACACCATTATAGAGTAAATACCCTCAGCACTGTTTGAAACACCATTATAGACTAAATATATAATCAGCACTGTTTGAAACACCATTATAGACTAAATATAATCAGCACTGTTTGAAACACCATTATAGACTAAATATAATCAGCACTGTTTGAAACACCATTTATAGACTAAATATAATCAGCACTGTTTGAAAACACCATTATAGACTAAATACCCTCAGCACTGTTTGAAACACCATTATAGACTAAATATAATCAGCACTGTTTTTGAAACACCATATAGACTAAATATAATCAGCACTGTTTGAAACACCATTATAGACTAAATACCCTCAGCACTTTTTTAAACACCATTATAGACTAAATACACTCAGCACTGTTTGAAACACCATTATAGACTAAAATACCCTCAGCACTGTTTGAAAAACACCATTATAGACTAAATACCCTCAGCACTGTTTGAAACACCATTATAGACTAAATATAATCAGCACTGTTTGAAACACCATTATAGACTAAATACCCTCAGCACTGTTTGAAACACCATTATAGACTAAATCTAATCAGCACTGTTTGAAAAACACCATTATAGACTAAATATAATCAGCACTGTTTGAAACACCATTATAGACTAAATATAATCAGCTCTGTTTGAAACACCATTATAGACTAAATACCCTCAGCACTGTTTGAAACACCATTATAGACTAAATATAATCAGCACTGTTTGAAACACCATTATAGACTAAATATAATCAGCACTGTTTGAAACACCATTATAGACTAAATATAATCAGCACTGTTTGAAACACCATTATAGACTAAATACCCTCAGCACTGTTTGAAACACCATTATAGACTAAATACCCTCAGCACTGTTTGAAACACCATTATAGACTAAATATAATCAGCACTGTTTGAAACACCATTATAGACTAAATATAATCAGCACTGTTTGAAACACCATTATAGACTAAAATAATCAGCTCTGTTTGAAACACCATTATAGACTAAATATAATCAGCACTGTTTGAAACACCATTATAGACTAAATACCCTCAGCACTGTTTGAAACACATTATAGACTAAACTAAATAAATCAGCACTGTTTGAAACACCATTATAGACTAAATACCCTCAGCACTGTTTGAAACACCATTATAGACTAAATACCTCAGCACTGTTTGAAACACCATTATAGACTAAATATAATCAGCTCTGTTTGAAACACCATTATAGACTAAATACCCTCAGCACTGTTTGAAACACCATTATAGACTAAATATAATCAGCTCTGTTTGAAACACCATTATAGACTAAATATAATCAGCACTGTTTGAAACACCATTATAGACTAAATACCCTCAGCACTGTTTGAAACACCATTATAGACTAAATATAATCAGCACTGTTTGAAAACACCATTATAGACTAAATACACTCAGCACTGTTTGAAACACCATTATAGACTAAATATAATCAGCTCTGTTTGAAACACCATTATAGACTAAATATAATCAGCACTGTTTGAAACACCATTATAGACTAAATACACTCAGCACTGTTTGAAACACCATATAGATAAATACCCTCAGCACTGTTTGAAACACCATTATAGACTAAATATAATCAGCACTGTTTGAAACACCATTATAGACTAAATATACTCAGCACTGTTTGAAACACCATTATAGACTAAATATAATCAGCTCTGTTTGAAACACCATTATAGACTAAAATAATCAGCACTGTTTGAAACACCATTATAGACTAAATACACTCAGCACTGTTTGAAACACCATTATATACTAAATATAATCAGCACTGTTTGAAACACCATTATAGACTAAATATAATCAGCACTGTTTGAAACACCATTATAGACTAAATACCCTCAGCACTGTTTGAAACACCATTATAGACTAAATATACTCAGCACTGTTTGAAACACCATTATAGACTAAATACTAATCAGCACTGTTTGAAACACCATTATAGACTAAATACCCTCAGCACTGTTTGAAACACCATTATAGACTAAATATAATCAGCACTGTTTGAAACACCATTATATAGACTAAATATAATCAGCACTGTTTGAAACACCATTATAGACTAAATAAATCAGCACTGTTTGAAACACCATTATAGACTAAATACCCTCAGCACTGTTTGAAACACCATTATAGACTAAATATAATCAGCTCTGTTTGAAACACCATTATAGACTAAAACCCTCAGCACTGTTTGAAACACCATTATAGACTAAATACACTCAGCACTGTTTGAAACACCATTATAGACTAAATATAATCAGCACTGTTTGAAACACCATTATAGACTAAATATAATCAGCACTGTTTGAAACACCACATTATAGACTAAATATAATCAGCACTGTTTGAAACACCATTATAGACTAAATATAATCAGCACTGTTTGAAACACCATTATAGACTAAATATAATCAGCACTGTTTGAAACACCATTATAGACTAAATACCCTCAGCACTGTTTGAAACACCATTATAGACTAAATATAATCAGCACTGTTTGAAACACCATTATAGACTAAATATAATCAGCACTGTTTGAAACACCATTATAGACTAAATATAATCAGCACTGTTTGAAACACCATTATAGACTAAATGTAATCAGCACTGTTTGAAACACCATTATAGACTAAATATAATCAGCACTGTTTGAAACACCATTATAGACTAAATATAATCAGCACTGTTTGAAACACCATTATAGACTAAATATAATCAGCACTGTTTGAAACACCATTATAGACTAAATATAATCAGCACTGTTTGAAACACCATTATAGACTAAATATAATCAGCACTGTTTGAAACACCATTATAGACTAAATACCCTCAGCACCGTTTGAAACACCATATAGAGTAAATACCCTCAGCACTGTTTGAAACACCATTATAGACTAAATATAATCAGCACTGTTTGAAACACCATTATAGACTAAATACCCT
Organism: Coregonus suidteri; assembly: GCA_036851935.1. Classification (NCBI taxonomy): domain Eukaryota; kingdom Metazoa; phylum Chordata; class Actinopteri; order Salmoniformes; family Salmonidae; genus Coregonus; species Coregonus suidteri. The sequence goes on from JAGTTL010000067.1 coordinate 148,043, forward strand.
CAGCACTGTTTGAAACACCATTATGGACTAAATATAATCAGCTCTGTTTGAAACACCATTATAGACTAAATATAATCAGCACTGTTTGAAACACCATTATAGACTAAATATAATCAGCTCTGTTTGAAACACCATTATAGACTAAATATAATCAGCACTGTTTGAAACACCATTATAGACTAAATACCCTCAGCACTGTTTGAAACACCATTATAGACTAAATATAATCAGCACTGTTTGAAACACCATTATAGACTAAATACAATCAGCACTGTTTGAAACACCATTATGGACTAAATATAATCAGCTCTGTTTGAAACACCATTATAGACTAAATATAATCAGATAATCATCCACTCTGTTGAAAGACCATTATAGACTAAATATAATCAGCTCTGTTTTGAAACACCATTATAGGACTAAATTAATCAGCACAGTTTGAAACACCCATATAGACTAAATATAATCAGCACTCGTTTGAAAACACCATTATAGACTAAATATAATCAGCCTCTGTTTGAAACACCATTATATACTAAATATAATCAGCACTGTTTGAAACACCATTATAGACTAAATATAAATCAGGCACTGTTTGAAAACCCATTATAGAATAAATATAACTCAGCCACTGTTTGAAACACATTATAGACCTAAATATAATCAGCCACTGTTTGAGAAAAACATTAGACGACTAAATAAATAATCAGCACTGTTTGAAACACCATAATAGACTAAATCTCATCAGCACTGTTTGAAACACCATTATAGACTAAATGTAATCAGATAATGTTTGAAACACCATTATAGAATAAATATAAATCAGCACTGTTGAAACACCATTATAGGACTAAATCTAATCGCTCACTGTTTGAAACACCATTATAGAGTAAATACCTCAGCACTGTTTTGAAACACCATTATAGACTTAAATATAATCAGCACTGTTGAAACACATGATAGACTAAAATAATCAGCACTGTTTGTAAAACACCATTATAGACTAATATAATCAGCACTGTTTGAAACACCATAATAGCATTAAAAATGTAATCAGCACTGTTTTGAAACACCAATATAAGACTAACTATAATCGCTCAGTTTGAAACACCATTATAGACTTAAATACCTCAGCACTGTTTGGAAAACAGCAATATAGAGTACTATTCTAATCAGCACTGTTTGAAACACCATAATAGACTAAATAATAATCAGCACTGTTTGAAACACCATATAGAAGACTAAATATAATCTTGGAACACCATAATAGACTAATCTAATTCACACTGTTTGAAACAACCATTATAGACTAATAGCCGACTCACACACGTTGAAACCCATATAGAGTAAATACCCTCAGCACACTGGTTGAAACACCATTATAGACTAAAATATAATCAGCTCTGTTTCGAAACCCATTATAGACTAAATACCCTCAGCACGTTTGAAACCACACCATTATAGATAAATATACAGCACTGTTTTTGAAACACCATTATGATTCTAAAATATAATCAGCTCTGTTGAAACACAATTATGAGACTAAATATAAATCCAAGCTCGTTTGAAACACTTACATTATAGACTAAAATTACACTCAATGGGGGGGGGTGACAACAACAATCATATAGACTAAAATATAATCAGCACTGTTGAAACACCATTATAGACTAAATATACAGCACGCACTGTTAGAACTAAACCACCCCCTAAATATAATCAGCACAGTTTTGAAACACCATTATAGACTAAATACCCTCAGCACTGTTTGAAACACCATTATAGACTAAATAACCCTCAGCACTGTTTGGAAACACCATTATAGACCTAAAATATCAATCAGCCCTGTTTGAAACACCATTAAGGATAAATCTTAATTCAGATACTTCCTCTTGATTAAAAACACCATTATATGACTAAATATAACTCCAACACTGTTTTTTGGAAACAAACCATTATAGACAATAAGATACCTAAGCAGCTCTATTGAAAAACACACCTTATAGACTAAATCTACCCGCGCTCTTGTTTTAAACCAACCACCATATATAGCTAAAATTAAATCGAGCTCGGTTTTACTAACCACCATTATATACTAAAATATAATCAAGGCTGCTGTTATGAACAGACCCACTCATGGATTCTAAATATCAATATCAGCACTCTATTTGAAACCACATTATCAGACTAGATAAATACCCGCAGCACTGTTTGAAACACCACTCTCATAGAGTAAATACCAATACAACACTGTTGAAAACTACCATTATGTGAATAAATCTATATCACGCCAACACTGTTTTGAAAACACCTATTATAGGAGTAATATAAATCAGCTCTGTATTATAATAACCATTATAGAACTAACTTACACTCAAGTATGTTGTGAAACCCCATTACGGACTAAATAATAATCAGCTTCGGTACTTAATACACCATATAGACTAAATCACCTCAGAGCTTTGTTTGAAAAAACACCATATATATGTAAATACTCTTCAGAACTTGTTGTGAACACCACTTATGTATACCTAAAAGCCTAAATCAGCACCGCCTTTGAAATGACCAATTATCGCGACTAAACTAAAATCAGCTTTGTTTGAACGAACACCAGTACAGAGTAAATATTACCTCATGCACTGTTTGAAAAACACCATCTATAGAATAAAACACTAAACAGCTCTTTTGAGACACACACCTAGGGTAGATAAAATCTACATCGCAAAGCACTGTTTGAAACACCAATATAGAGTAAATACCCTCTATTACTGTTTGAAAACACTCATATAGAATAAATATTATCAGCTCGGTTTGAAACACAATTATAGACTAATGTACCCTCAGCACTGTTGGAAACAACCATTATAGAATAAAGTACACTCAGCACTGTTTGAAAACACCATTTTGGAACTAAATCTGAATCAGCACTCTTTGAAAGACCATCCCTACATGTACTCTATATAGGTAATCAAGCTATGTTTTAAGCATCAACACATATAGCAACAAAACCCACTTAAGTCAGCTCAAGGTGTTTGACACACAACTCACTATAGATCTGTAAATAGCAAAGCAAGAAATGCCTGATGGAAAACACCAATATAGAGTACAATTACCCTCAGCACTGTTGAAACCACCATTGTATAGGACTTAACATATAATCAAGCTATGCTTTGAAACCACCATTCTAGGACTAAATATAATCAGCCGTTATGATACTACCAGTATAGCACTAACTAGTACATCAGCACCGTGTTGAAACACCATTATAGACTAAATCACCCTCAGCACTGTTTGAAACCCCAATTATAGACTCATGTAATCAGCACTGTTCTGAAACACACTATGAATATAATAACATCAGCACTGTTTGAAAACGCACTATTACGACTTAAATCTATATCAGCTTCTGTTTGGAAACACCAATAATAGAGTAAATATACACTCAGAACGTTTGAAATACCCATTATAGACTAAATATAATCAGCCTCATGTTGGAAACACAACCATCATAGGAATAAATATAATCAGCACACATGCTTGAACACACACCCATTATAGAGTAAATATCCTCAGCACACGTTTGAAACACCATATAGGACCCTAAATACCCTGCCCACTGTTTGAGCACACATATCGACTAAACATAATCAGCTCTGTTTGAATGAAATCACCATTATAAAATAATACACTCAGCCACTCACTCAAGCCCATTATGGACTCAATCTAAGCAGCTCTGTTTGTGAAAGACCATTTATAGACCTAAATCGCGAATCAGCACCTGTTTGACAACACCCATTATAGACTAATGTATAATCAGCATGTTTGAAAACACCAATAGGACTAAATGTAATCAGCACTGATTGAAAACTAACCCATAGAGACACATCATCAATCAGCATATGTGTCTTTGAAAACACCATTATAGCATCATAAACGAAATCAGCTCTGTTTGAAAACCACCACATAGAGTACTAAATAACCGACAAGCAAAACCGTTTGAAACACATATAGAGTAAATTACACTCTCAGCCACTGTTTTGAACACAATATCAGACGAAATACATATAAGCAGCAGTTTGCAAAAACAAACTCAGCAGCAATAAGATACAATCCGCTAGAGTTTGAAACACCATTATGGAACTAAATCTAATCAGCTCGGTTTTGAAAACACCATTATGGGGAATAAATCTAATCACCACTGTTTGAAACACCATATAAGACTCATATATAATAAGCAGCACTGTTTGTAACACCATTATAATACTAAATACCTCAGCCACTGTTTGAAACAACGATTATATAGATAAATATACTCAGCACTGTCCTGAACAACCATTATAGACTAAATTACCATCAGCACCGTTTGAAACCACCAGTATATGGACCCTATAATTACCCTCAGTCACCGTTCGAAAACACCTTTATAGAATAAACACAATCAAAACTATGTTTTAAAAAACCCATTTATGGAATAAATATAATCAGCTCTATTATGAAACTTACCATTATTAGACTACAAATATTCAGCCTCTATTCTGAACAAGACCATTATAGCTAAATCTAATCAGCTCTGTGTTTAAACACCCTATAGACTAAATCTAATCAGCTTTGTTTGAAACACCCTTATATATCTAAATACACTTCAGCTTTCGTTGAAACACCATTAATACTAATATACACTCAAGCACTGGTTGAATCACACTTATATACAAATATAATTCAGCTCTATTGGGATAGACCATTACAGGATTAGACCCAATGTCCGCAGCACGTTCGTGAAAACACCATTAAGAACTAAATTGCAATCAGCACTGTTTGAAACACCATTCATAGGACTAACTGTAATCAGCACTCGTGCTGACAACACCATTATAGGAAGTAGACTATATATCAGCACTGTGTGAAATACACCATATCTCGAATAAAATATAATCAGCACTGTTTGATAACAACACAATATAGATGAAATACCTTCAGCACTGTTTGAAACACCATATCAGACTAAAGATAATCCAGCTCTGTTTGAACACACCATTATAGAACTTTAACTATAATCAGCACTGTTTGAACCCAATTATAGACTAAATACAATCATGCACCGTATCTGAAACACAATAATAGAGTAAATTACCCTCAGCAATGTTTTTGAAACACCTCAATTACAGACTAATATAATCCACGCCAGCTCCTGTTGAAACACCATTTATAGAGTAAATAACTCCAGCACTGTTTGTAAACACACAAAACATTATAGGACAAATATTAAATCAAGCTTCTATTGAACCCCATTATCGGGACTCAATGAAATCAGCAGCATGTTTTAAACACCAGTGAATACTACAATGTAAATCAGCCACTGTTTGAAACACAATTATAACTAAATAATCAGCCTGTTTGAAACCCTTATAGAAAAAATTAAACCCCGCACTGTTTAACCCAAAAAGATAAATCTCGCCCTTTTTTTAACACCATTATAGACAAAACCCCTCGTTTTGAAACACCATTATAAAAATACCCCCCCCACTGTTTGAAAAACCCTTTAGATAAATTCCCAAACCTTTTGAAAAACCCTATAACTAAATACCTCAGCCGTTTGAAACCATTATAGCTAAATCCCCCACACGTTTTAAAAAAAACCCTTATAGATAATACCCTCAGCACATTTTAAAAACCATTATAGACAAATACCCTCAGCCTTTGAAACACTTTTAGACTAAATCCCTCAGATTTTTAAAAACCATTATAACTTAAAAAATTTGCCTGTTTGAAACCATTTACTAAAAACCTAGCCTGTTTGAAAAAAACCCCTTATTAAATAAATATCAGCCTGTTTGAAAAACATCTTAAGTAAAACTTTATTTTTTTAAAAAAATTTTAGACTAAATATTCACATTTTTGAAAAACCATTAAAATAAATTAATCCCGCACTGTTTGAAAAACCCCTTTAGACTAATCCCTCAGTCTGTTTGAAACCCTTTAGACTAAATCCCTCAGCTTTTTTTCAAAAACCCCTTTAAACTAAAAAAATAGCAATGTTTTAAAATCATTAAGACTAATTTCCCCCTTTGAAAAAACCAAATTTTGACTAAAAACCCTCAGCCGTTTGAAACCATTAAATAAATACCCTCAGCTTTTTAAAACACCATTATAGACTAAATTAAAAACTGTTTAACCATTATAGATAAATCCCTCCCTGTTTTAAACACCATTTTAGACTAAATCACAGCACGTTTTAAACACCATTATGACTAAATTTTCAGCACGTTTGAAACACCATTATAACTAAAAATTTAAACAGCCGTTTAAACACCTTTTAAGAAAATAACACACTTTTGAAAAACATTATGACTAAATTAAACACCCCCTTTGAAAACCATTTTAAAACTAAATATAAACAGCCGTTGAAAAACCCTTTTAAAAAAATTTCCCCCGCCGTTTGAAAACCATTTTAGATAAAATAATCGGGCCCGTTTGAAACACCAATAGACTAAATTAATCAGCCTGTTTTAAACACCAATAGACTAAATCCCCCAGCACGTTTTAACACCCTTATAGAAAATAAATCAGCCTGTTTGAAAACCCAAAAATGGGTAAATAACAGCCTTTTTTGAAAAAACATTAAGATAAATAAATTTAGCACTGTTTTAAAAAACACAAAAGACTAATTAATAGCACGTTTGAAACACCCTAAAAGACTAAATTTAAACAGCACTGTTGAAACACATATAGACAAAAATTAAACAGTTTTTTGAAAACCATTTTAAAATAAAATAACAGCACTTTTTGAAACCCATTAAGACTAAAATAATCCACGTTGAAAAAACCATATAGAGTAAATACCTCAGCACTGTTTTTAAACACCATTTTAGCAAATATAATCAGCCTGTTGAAACACCCTTATAGATAAAATTTAAACAGCCGTTTGAAAAAACCATTAAGACAAATTTAATCGACGTTTTAAACCCATTTATAGACTAAAAAAGTAATCGCTGTTTTAAACACCATTATAGACTAAAAAATCAGCACGTTGAAACCCATAGACTAAAAAATTTAAACAGCCTGTTTTTAAAACAACAATAAATAAATATCGCACTGTTTGAAAAAATTAGATAAATATAATCATTGTTTGAAAAACCATTTAAAACTAAATAAATCACACGTTGAAAACAATTTAAAATAAACCCTCACACCCTTGAAAACCATATAGATAAATCAGCCGTTTTAAACACAAAATAGATTTAAAATAATCGCCGTTTGAAACCCCCTTTTGATAAATACCTCACACGTTTTAAACACCATTATGGTAAATCTAATCAGTCTGTTTAAAACCAAAGAAAATTAATCGCCTGTTTAAACACCATTTTAGAAAATTAATCAACCGTTTTAAAACAATTATGGGGCTAAATAAATCAGCTCTTTGAAAACAAATTTTTTTGACTAAATTAATCAGCACTGTTTTTAAACACCATTATAGGTAAAAAACCCTCAGCACGTTGAAACACCATTTAGAATAAATATAACACCGTTTGAAACACCATTAAGACAAAATAATCGCATGTTTAAAACCATTTAGATAAATACCCCCA
>JAGTTL010000067.1:156128-229324 GCA_036851935.1 Coregonus suidteri
TCGTTTCAAATGTGCTGAGGGTTTTGTCTATAATGGTGTTTAAAACTGTGCTGAGGGTTTTTTTTTTATATGGTGTTTTAAACGTGCTAGGTATTTTGTCTTAAATTTTTTCAAACGTCTGAGTATTTAGTCTATATGGTGTTTTTAAACAGTGTGAGGGAATTTTGTCTATAATGGTGTTTTTAACAGTGCTGGAAAATTTTCATAAAGTGTTTAACGGCTGAGGTTTTTTTCTATAAGGGGGTTTCAAAAAGGCTGAGTTTTATCTTAAAGGGGTTTTTAAACAAGCTGATTAATTAGTCTTAAAGGGGTTTTTAAAAAGTGCTGAGGGGTTTTTTATAAAGGTTTTCAAAAAAGGCTGATTATATTTTTTCTTAAGGTTTTCAAAAAAAGGTGATTTTTAGTCCATAATTGTTTCAAACCTGATTAATTTTGTCTTAATGGTTTTCAAACAAACTGATAATTAGTCCAATGGTGTTTTTAAAAGGCGAATATTTTCTATGGGTTTCAAACATGCTGATATTTTTCTATAATTTGGGGTTTCAAAAAGGTGATTAATTTTTCTATAATGTGTTTCAACAGTGCTATTATTTATTATATGGTTTTCAAACAGTGCTGATTAATTAGTCTTAATGGTTTTCAAACAAGGGTGTTTATTTAGTTTATGGTGGGTTTAAAAAAAGTGCTGATTAATTTTATAATTTTTTTTTTTCAAACAGGTGATATTTATTATAAGGTGTTTCAAAAAGGAGGGTATTTTTTTATAAGGTGTTTCAACGTGCTATATTTAACCCATATGGGGGTTTCAACAGGCTGATTATTTTTTGTCTATAATGGTTTTTAAAAAAGAGCTAAGATTTAGTCTATTATGGGGGTTTTTAAAAAGTGCGATTAATTAGTCTATAAGTTTTCAACGGCTAAGATTTAGTCTTAATGGTTTTAACAAAGCTGGGGGTATTTTTCATAAAGGTGTTCAAACAGGCGAGGGGTTTTTGTCATAAGGGGTTTCAAACAGTGCTATTGATTTACTATAAAGGGGTTTTTTTTAACGTGCTGGGGTATTTAGTCTATATGGTGTTTAAACGGTGAGGTTTTGTCTTAAATGTTTTCAAACGGCTGAGGGTTTTTAGTTTTAATGGGGGTTTCAAACAGTCTGATTGATTTATTTAAAATGTGTTTCAAACAGTGCTGATTATTTTGTCTTATGGTTTTCAAAAGTGCTGGGGGGTTTTAGTCATAATGGGGGTTTCAAACAGTGCTGGGGTATTTAGTCATAATGGGGTTTAAACGGCTGAGGGTTTTTTGTTTAATGGTGTTTAAAAAGGCTGATGTATTTAGTCTATAATTTTTCAAACGGCTGATTTTTAGTTTAAATGGTTTTCAAACAAAATGATTAATTTTTCTATAATGGTTTTTAAAAATTCTGATATTTAGTCTTAATTTTTTCAAACGTGTGAATTGTCTATATGGGGGTTTAAACGGGGAGGGGATTTAGTCTTAAAGTTTTTAAAAAGGGGGGGTATTTTTCTTAAAGGTTTTCAAAAAAGTGCTGATTAATTTTTCTATAATGGTGTTTCAAACAACTGGGGTATTTGTCTTAATGGGTTTTAAAAAGTGTATGTTTTTATCTTAAGGTGTTTTAAAAAGTGATTATATTATCTATAATGGTGTTTCAAACGTGCTGATATTTTTTATAATGGTTTCAAAAGTGCTATTAATTTAGTCCATTATGGGGTTTTTTAAAAAGGCTGATTTAATTTTGTCTTAATGGTGTTTCAAACGGCTGGGGTATTTTTGTCTATAAAGGGGTTTCAAACAGGTTTTTAGATTTAGTCTATTTTGTGTTTCAAAAAATGCTGAGGGAAAAAAGTCTATAAATTTGTTCAAACAGGCTAAGTTTAGTCCATAATGGTGTTTAAAAAAAGTGAGGGGTTTTTGTCTATAATGGTTTCAAAAGTCTTAGGGGTTTTTTCTATAATGGGGTTTTTTAACTTGCTGATTAATTTAGTCATAATGTGTTTAACTGATTGATTTATCTATAATGTGTTTCAAACGTGTGATTTTTAGGTATAATGGTTTTTCAAACAATGCTGAGGGTATTTATCTATAATGTCGTTTCAAACTGTGCTGGGTATTTAGTCTATAATGGTGTTTAAAACTGTGCTGATGTATTTTGTCTATAATGGTCTTTCAAACAGTGCTGAGTGTAATTAGTTTAATGTGTTTTTAAAAAAGTGAGTGTAATTAGTCTATAATGTGGTTTTAAACAGTTTCGATTAGATTTAGTCTATAAAGGTGTTTCAAACGTGTAAGTGTATTTAGTCTATAATGGTGTTTCAACGTGCTGAGGGTTTTTAGTCTATAATTGTGTTTCAAACAGTGCTGAGGGTATTTAGTCTATAATGTCGTTTCAAACTGTGCTGAGGGTATTTAGTCTATAATGGTGTTTAAAACTGTGCTGAGGGTATTTAGTCTATAATGGTGTTTAAACTGTGCTGAGGGTATTTAGTCTATAATGTTGTTTCAAACTGTGCTGAGGGTATTTAGTCTATGATTGTGTTTCAAACATTTTCTGAGGATATTTAGTCTATAATGGTGTTTCAAAACATGGCTGAGGGGATTTAGTCTATAATGGTGTTTCAAACGAGCTGAGGATATTTAGTCTATAATGGTGTTTCAAAAAGTTTCTGACGTATTTTACTCTATAATGGTGTTTCAAACAGTGCTGATTATATTTAGTCTATAAAGGTGTTTCAAACAGTGCTGAGGGTATTTATCTATAATGGTGTTTCAAACAGTGCTGATTATATTTCGTCTATAAAGGTGTTTCAAACAAGCTGATTATTTTTATCATAATGGTGTTTCAAACAGTGCGATTATTTATCTATAATGGTGGGTTTTAAACAGTGCTAGAGTATTTAGTCTACAAATGGTGTTTCAAACAGAGCTGATTAGATTTAGTCTATTATGGTGTTTCAAACAGTATTGAGTGTAATTAGTCTATAATGGTGGTTCAAACAGTTCTATTTAGATTTAGTCTATAATGGAATTTTGACAAAGCTGATGGTATTAGTCTGTAATGGTGATTTCAAACAGACTGAGGTTTTTAGTCTATATGGTGTTTCAAACAGTGGTGAGTGTAATTAGTCTATAATGGTGTTTCAAACAGTGCTGATTAGATTTAGTCTATAACGGTGTTTCAAACAGTGCTAAGTGTATTTAGTCTATAATGGTGTTTCAAACCGTGCTGATGGTTTTTAGTATATAATGGTGTTTCAAACAGTGCTGAGGGTATTTAGTCTATAATGTCGTTTCAAACTGTGCTGAGGGTATTTAGTCTATAATGGTGTTTAAAACTGTGCTGAGGGTATTTAGTCTATAATGGTGTTTCAACAGTGCTGATTAGATTTAGTATATAATGGTGTTTCAAACAGTGCTGAGAGTATTTAGTCTATAATGGTGTTTCAAACAGAGCTGAATGTATTTAGTATATTATGGTGTTTCAAACAGAGCTGAGTGTATTTAGTCTATAATGGTGTTTCAAACAGTGCTGATAGATTTAGTCTAAAAACGGGTGTTTCAAACAGTGATGATTACATTTAGTATATAATGGTGTTTCAAATAGTGCTGATTATATTCAGTCTATAATGGTGTTTCAAACAGAGCTGAGGGTATTTAGTCTATAATGGGGTTTTTAAACTGTGCTGATAGATTTATCTATTATGGTGTTTCAACAGTTTGGGGTGAAATTTATTCTATAATGGGGGTTTAAAACGTTTTTTTAATTTAGCTAAATGGTTTTTGTACAAAGTGGGGGTTTTTAGCTGTAAGGTGATTGTAACAACAGGGTATTTTAGTCTAAAATGGTGTTTTCGCAGGCTGAGTGTAATTGTTTTAAAGGGTTTAAAAACAGTGCTGTTAGTTTAGCTATACGTGTTTCGCAGGCTAAGTTTTTAGTCTATAATGGGGGTTTCAAACAGTGCTGGGGGTTTTTTATTAAAATGGTTTCAAAACAGTGCGAGGTTTTATGTCTGTGTTTTCTACTCTATTAAACCTAAGTTTAAATCATTCCGGGGTTGAAAGGCCGGGTTTTAATCATAATGTCCGGTCCTAACCACAATAAAAATTTTTTGTATTTTTATTCAGGAGAGCTCTGACGCCAAACCAAACAAAAACCGTTTTATACCCCTGAACTTGACCCCCTCCCCCCTTTGTGTTTTTCTAACAGTTTCCGCCTTCCCCTTCCCCCTTGAATGTTTAGTCCGCCCCCTCTTTTAGTGGGTTGACACTTCATGAAAAATTCAACTTTTATCTGTATTTGGGTAAAACCTTTAGTATTTTTTTTAAAAATCCAAATTAAATCTAAACAATCCCCCTTTGACTAAATATTCCCACATTCAAGAGAAATGTTTTTAAAAGCTTTTAAAATCTCAGAGATCACATCAAAAAAATAAACTTTCCAATTGGGGTTTTTTCGGGGCCCCAAATCCTCGTCACCCACCAGCCGGGGGATGTTTTTAAATTTCCCCTGGCAGAGTCCGGGGAGTCGTACCATCCTCATCATTGTTTGAACTGCTTTCCCCAACCCTGACTAAAACCAAAATCCCGGACACGGGAAAAGACAAAAACCCCCAAAAATAAAGAATAACCAAAAAACCCTGACCGCTCCTGAGGGTTTATGTATGGTTTTCCATTTCCCAAAACTGGTATAAAACCATTCTGTCCAAGAGTCAAAACCCCGAGTTTCGGGGGGGGGCCTTTTTTTTCTTCCTTAGCGCTTTAAACCCTTAAAAGAGCTCGGGTGACCGTCCCCTCCGGTGCGGTTTGTTGGGTAAATTGAAACAAGGGCCCCCCACCATTTACGACTCCCCCCTTTTTCCCGCAACAATCCGACCCAACCGATTTTCCAAGTCATGGTGAGGGGGGCGGAAATTGTTCGGAGACCCCCTTTTACTAATCTCTTTGGTTATAAATTTTTGGGGTTTGTAATGATATTTTTAACCAATCCACTTTTTTGTTTATTGTCCCTCCCAGAAAAATTTGGGGTAAACCTCCTTTTTTGATTATAGTTTTTTCGTCGGAACCCCCTGGGGTCCCTATACCTTACCCAAAATTGGGCTTTTCCTTTCCCTGCCTATATTATTTTTTCCCCCTGTTTTTTTCCTTTTGGGCCCTTTGATGACTAATCTTACGGGGTTGGACAAAAATTCTGGTCCAAAAGTACCCACCATCCCTCTGGAAATTCGCCGAATGCTCCCTTTGTTATGCACCCCACCCCAAAATCATCAGAGGGAGGTTAGGCTCCTTTTTTTTTTTTTTTTTCCCTCCCTTCCTTATCTAAATCAGTCACATTAATTATCTCCTAAAAATCACCCAATTTAGGGGTCCATTTTTTTCCCCCGGAGTTAAAGTGAATCTAGGGGGGTGGCCCATATTCAATTTGCCAGCCCAATCCCTGTGCAAATTGGTTTTTTTTTTGTTGGACCCCGGGTCTAATACACGGGAAAAACATTGCTTTGGATTGGGGGCGGTCAACATTGTGGGTCCCCAAATGGAGTGCATAAAAAATTGGTCTCCCCCAAGCCCTAGGGGTGTATTTCTCCATTTTAACCCAGAGTTTTCCATCAGGGCCCCCCCCACTTCCCATTTTTCCCATTCTTGGGGTTAAAATATTTCTAGTGGACGGGTTAGCCCAATGAACCACCCCCTTTGACTGATTTCCCGGGTCTATTGCCTTTAAGGGTTAATGACGTACCGCCCCCTCTATATTTTGACTCCATAAAATGTAATCTTGACAATTCCCGCCCGTATTCCCGCGCAGCCCGAAAGTTCTTTTCATGTCCTCTTTAGGATTTTTACATCTTTCACCATCTCCGTGGGGTGTTCGTTCTACCTTCTTATCCCCCATCTGGACGTCCAGCCCCCCCCCGTTCTATCTCCGTCCCCAGTTGTCAAATACTGACCCCAGGAACAATCCGCCAGGGAGCTGAAATAAATACAACGGGATCTATAACCCAGTTTGCTTCTTATCCCTTGATAAATCCCTAATCCTAATTTTGAATCTACTCCCCACTTCTTTTACTCTATTTTGTAGTCACTCCCCTTGACGGTCAGTAGCGGTCCTTCCCCTGTTTTTATTTAATGGAAAGGCCAAGTAATTGGTGGGAGGTGGGGGTGTCGCATCCCACACTATTGCCGAACTATGAGGCATCAGGTCCCCCACTTCCCAAAAACCCCAACCCTTTCCGCCTTAGTCCTTCTGTTTGGGGTACCCCCCATATAAAAACCCAAAGAAACAACTACAGTAGATATCGGGGGTGGGAGACTCTTTGACAGAGGTGACCCCGACCCTATTGGGGCTATTTCTTTCTTAACTCTGGGGTGCTAAGTTGCTTGTAGGGGTCTTCCCTTTCTTGCAGTGGGTAACATGGCCATTTCCCTCTCTGCTTTCTAAGGGCCAAAAGGCGGTGACCAAAACCCCTGAAGGCCCTTCCCAACGGGCCTGTTTTCCATTTCCTTCTATGACTGGAGCCACAGCACCTGGTTAATAGTGGGTCCCTTCCCCTTTAGTTCCCGTGGGGCAAAAAACCTTATACGGTGGGGTTAAATAAACTATTTTTCAACATGTTCAATAAAAAAAATTTTTCTGATGCATTCCCTTTCTAGATTTTATCTAAAAAAATGTTTTAAAAAAAATATTTTTTCCTCTCCTTCGTATATTTTAATCCTACTTTCCTCCCCTTTTGAACACATTTTCTGCTCATGTGTAAATTGCCACCTACAAAACTTCCCCTTTGGGTTAATTTATCAACCAAATTTGCCATGCCTTTCTTTTTAAATTGTTTTTTTGCTCTTTTTGCCCTCCACTTCTTTGTTTTATGGGGGGCAAAATTTCCTTTCTTCTTTTCAAAATCAATTTCCAATAAAATCAATCTCTTATTTTGTAAAAACCTTATTTTAGTTCAACCTCTTTTCTCCCGGCTCCCCCGGCTGCCCTGAATGTTTGTTGGACATGAAAATAAATTTTTGGGCACCAAAGTTTTCTGCTACAACAAGAAAAAAAACCTCATGTTCGTGATTAACCCATTTTTCCCCTAATACCCCACCAAAAAAACCCTCATCTTAAATCCCGCCATGTCATACCCTCTTTACTCTCTCCCCTTTGGGAACACCCCGATATATGTATGCCTCCCTAGATTTCCCCAAATTTTTAAACCATGGGCCCTTTTGCCTTCCCAAGATAAACATTTAAATTTACCGTATGCATACAAAATGAGTACCCAAGTTTTTACACATTACCCTCCAAAAAGCTCTCATTCTTCATCTATTTTTTTTTTTTCTCTAGTTCCTATTACCTGATCCATTGCTAAATAATGATCTAGGCAATAGTTTCCCCCTTTAATTTGTACATTTCCTTGATTCTTCGCTTTCCTTATTTAGTTTAAAAAATACCCCCCAAAAAACCGTTCCATCCTACAGCATATTAAACACCCCCCATGAACTGCTGAAACCCCCTAAATTAAACATAACAACCTTTAAACCCATCATGCTGGGGTGTTTTTTTTTTTTTTTTTGAAAAAAAATTAAAAAACAACAATAAAAGTAGCCAGGTAATTTAATTTTTACTCCCTTTTATGACCTAACTTCACTACGTTTCCCCCTTAGCAACACCAATGGATAAGCTAATCTTTTTCCCCGGGTTAAAAATTTTTTAAAAACCTTCATTCCACAAAAATCTAAAATGGTATACACAAAACATATACGATTCCCGTCCAAACCATGAAAAAATGTTTGTATCAATCTATTCCTTATAACTAATCCAAAAAATCACTCGAGTATCAAGATTATTTAAATTGTTACTCTAAAACTGCTACTGTGACTCATTTTTAAAATTTTCCTTACAAATTTTTTGACCACCCCCCAAAAAATTCTCTCTCCCCTTCTATTTTGGAGTTTTACCAGCTATTTTCCCCCAGTGGCCTTACTACTCACTCCCTATTATTTTTCTTACTCTTCCTTTCTACTATTTCTGAATCATATATACTTTCATTCTAGACACCCACAATCTCCTATCCACGACCTACAGTTAGTGAATAATTTTTACTGGCCCCCCGGGGGAATCGAACCCAAAACCCCGGGGTTTGCAAAACCATGCTCTTAACTGACTACTCCCTGCCGGCCATTCCCTCCCCTACCCTGGGGCCATCGGCGCTGCCCAAGTTCCCCCCAAGGCCGGCGCGACAGAGCCGATTCAAAACCCGGATCTCTGAACAGTTAGCACTGCGATGCGTGCCTTAGACCACGCGCCACTCGACTAAAAACTCATAACTATCAATAATAATTTTTAATAACATTTCATTTATTGTTCCTTTTTTTTATGTATAAATTTTGTTATCCTCCCTTTTTTTAAAAAATAATTTTTTTATAAAAAATTTCCAAAAAACAAAAGGGTTCGCTATTCCCCAGACAAAGCCAATGCCACTTCTTCCCTTAAAGAAAAAAAATTATTTTTAAAATTTTCCAAATTTCGTATTTTCCCGCTAACCCCCTTTCAGTTCGCTATTCATCTCTTTAACGTTCTCTCTTTTCGGGCCCCCAAACCTAAAACAAAAGCTTATTGTTGATCACATACCCTTTATGAATCCTACCCTTTGAACTATGACTGTCCCCCATCCCCCCCCCCTTCCCGCTCCTTCCTACATTATGGGGGAGGGCGGGAAAAATTCCCTACATTTCCCTTAGGAAAAAATGTCCTTCGTTTGTAAATATTTTATAGCCTATCTAAAATTTACTAAAGCTATCAATGCAACTTTTTCCGTAAAAACTCCTCTCCCCACAACCCCCTTCCCCTTGAATAAGTGCTCCCTAGTTCCCCTAACCCGCCTCAATCTCTTATTTAGCCTTTTTAAACCAACCAAATACTGGGTAGACGGTTATTTCATACCCGCCTTGAAATTTCCCTCCAAAAAAATATTTCACCTTTCCATTCAATGCCCCCACAACAAAAGTTCAATGCAACCCTCTATTGGGTTTTGCAATCGCTCCGGACCAGAGCGTCTGCCCAGACCAAAAATCAAAAAGCAAAAATTTTTTATTTCTCACTCGACGTCCGTTACGTTTTAGTGGAAAATTCTACATAGTGTTTATTTTATGGACCTCTCAAAAAAATCGCTTTGTGGGTTTTTACCCTTCTTAATTGCCCGAATATTTTTCAAACATTTTACCCCGGGTTGAACAAAAAATTGTTGTCCCCATTCCTTTTTTTTTACCCCCCCAGTCACGTGGTTAAAAATTTTCCCTTTTTTTACCGTTTAAAAATTTTCCCCTTAAAAAAAAAAACCCCACGTCTTAGCCCCTCCTTTTCCCTTTTTTTTAAAACCGTTTTACATGCATCTGCCCAATCATATAACTTCTAACTTTTTTACTTCGAATGCCCAAAATTCTACCCTTCTTCCCAAAGGATCCATAAAACTTTTTTTTCGACCTTCCAACATAATCTTTCTCCCCCCCTTAAATTTTCGGGGCCTTTTAAAGATTTTTTTCCCCGGGGGAAAAAAAAAAATCCCCCCCTTTTTTTAAAAATTCAAACCGAATTATTTTCGTAAAGGGGAAAATCTTAGTGGGCCCCTTTGAGCCATTTGATCGCTTTGTAATTAACCTTTAAAATATTAACCCCCAACCCAGGGGTTTTTTTTTAAAAAACCCGGTTTTATGAAAAGTCATTTTAAACCCTTTTTTTCACGCAACATTTTTTGCTCCTTTTCCCTTTAAAATAACTTTTGAGTTGTCTCAACTATACGACCTATACAAACTTTCTAAACTTATTTTCAAAATTCTAGCAATCCCCCGTCGTATACGCTCCCCCGCCATCTACTCACACGATGATAAATTTTCTCCCTGTTTATACTTTTTCAGCATCTCTACAATACAAATTAACATTTTACTTGGTGATGGCCCTTCCCCCCTGTCATTTCGGATATTTTTTTTTAAAAGCTTTTACTTAGGGTCATTTTTGGACCCCCCCATCGTAAAAATTTTTTCCTCCTTGAAATTTTGTACTATTCTCTGCCCTTTTACAATAAATTTCCCATTCTTAAAAAGTTCAAAAATTTCCCAAAATCCATAAAAAAAATTACGACCTTTTTTTTGCTTTGGATTTAAATCTTTTTCAAACTCTTGAAAGTCTTTTCGTTCATAAAGTAATCACCGGGGCCTTTTATAACCTTAACGCGAAACCCCCCGGATATTCTCCACGGGTGCAAAACCCACTGTGAAGGTTCGGTCCTTAAAACGAAAAAACGTATTTAACTCCGTCAAACATCTGTATGTAATTTCATCTCTATTTAAAATAAGCTTGAATCATTACCAGTTTAAAGGGTCTGGGTTTTAAAACATAGATGATCCAGGCCATAAACCCCGAAAAAGGGTTTTTTTTTATTTTTATTCATGGAACTTACCCAAAAAAACAAAACATCGTTTTTTTACCCCGAACTGCTCCCCCCCCTTTAGTGGGTTTTTCTAAACATTTTCCCCCCCTTCCCCTTCACCCTTGAAAGTTTTTACCCCCCCCTCTGTTGTGGGTTGACATACATATCATTTAAATTTATACGTTTTGGGGTGAAATCCTTTAGTCATTTTCTTAAAACCAAAAAATTTAAACTAACATTTTGTCTATAAAGGGCGTTTCAAACGTGCTGAGGGTATTTAGTCTTAATTTTGTTTCAAAATTTTCTGAGTGTAAATTTAAATCTATAATGGGGTTTCAAACCCTGTGCTGAGGAATTTTAAACTATAAAGGTGTTTTTAAACAGTGCTGGGGTATTTTGTCTATAATGGTGGGTTTTTCAAAAATGCTGACTGTATTTTCTTTTATAAGGGTTTTCAAAAATTCGATTTTATTCCCGTCATAATTTAGTTCAAAAAGTTTCTGAGGGTATTTTCTAAATGGGTTTCAAAAAGGCTGGTTATATTTCGGTTATAAGGTGTTTTCAAAAAAGAGTTTATTTTATTGGGCTTAAAGGTGTTTCAAACAGTAATGTTTTGATTTGTATTAAAGGTGGTTTTAAACAGTGGTTTATAATATTCAGTGATAATTGGGTTTTTTCAAACAGAGCGGGGGGTATTTGTCTTTAATGGGGTTTTTTAAAAAGTGCTGATAATTTTGTTTTTATTATGGGTTTCAAACAGTACGGGGTGGAAAAGCCCATTTAAACGTGGTTTAAACAGTTTCCCATTTGGGTTTATTATTATGGTGTTTTTAACAAAGCTGAGGGTATTAGTCCCGTAATGGTGATTTTTAAACAGAGCTGGGGGGTATTTAGTCTATAAAGGTGTTTCAAACAGTGCTGGGTGTAATTGTCTATAATGGTGTTTTTAAAAAATTTCTGTTAGTTTTTCCCATTATGGTGTTTCCAAAAAGTGCTGAGTGTAATTTTAAATATAATAGTAGTTCAAACAGTGCTGATTTGATTTATCTATTAGGTTTTTTTCAAACAGAGCTGGTTTTAAATTTTGTCTTTTAAGGGGATTTTAACAGTGCTATTTCATTTAGTCTATAAAGGTGTTTAAAAACCAGTGCTTTATTTATTTAGTCTATAATGGTGTTTCAAACAAAACTGAGGGGATTTTTGGGCTATATTGGTTTTCAAAAATGCTATTTATTTAGTCTATAAGGGTGTTTCAAAAAGAGCTTTTATAAATTTGTCTTTAAAGATGATTTTTAAAGTGCGGGTTACATTTAGTCTATAATGGTGTTTCAAACAGTGCTGATTAGATTTTGTCTATTTTGGTTTTCAAAAAGTGCTGGGGTTAATTTTGACTTATGGGGGTTCAAACCGTGCGGGTTAAATTTTGCTTTTTATGGTGTTTTAAACGGCTGATTATATTTATTTTATAATGGTATTTCGAACGTGCGGGTTAAAATTTTGTCTAAATGGTGTTTCAAACAGGTGATTATATTAGTCTATAAAGGTGTTTCCAAAAAAAGTTTAGGGTTTTTTATTTTTATTTGGTGTTTTAAAAAGTGTGATTTTATTTAGTCTATAAAGGTGTTTTAAAAAAAGACCCGATTATATGTAGTCTATAAAGATGATTTAAAAAAGTGCTGATTACATTTAGGCTATAATGGTGTTTTAAAAGTTCTGAGGGTAAATTTTGTCAAAATAGGTTTTTAAAAAAGTGCTGAGTGTAAAAAAAGTCTATAATGGTGTTTCCAAAAAAATGTGCTATTTTATTTGGGTTTAATGGGGGTTTTTAAACAGGCTAGGGGATTTAGGCTTTAATTGGGGTTTTAACCCGGCTGTTAGATTGTCCTTATGGTGTTTCAAACAGTACTGAGTGCAATTACTATAATTTTTTCAAACAGTTCTATTTTGATATAGTCTTAATGGGTTTGAAAAAAGCGGGGGGTTAAATTTTTCTGTAAAAGGTGATTCAAACAAAACTGAGGGTATTTGTTATAATGGGTTTTAAACAGTTCTGAGTGTAATTAAATCCTTTAATGGTGGTTTTTTAAAAGTGCTGATTAGTTTAGCCTATTTTGGTTTTCAAAAAGTGCTGAGGTAATTAGAATATTGGTAAAGTTCAAACCGTTTCGATTTTATTTAGTCTATAAAGGTGTTTCAAACAAAGCTGAGGGTATTTGTCTATTTTGGTGTTTTTAAACAGTGGGTATATTTAGTCTATAATGGTGTTTTTAAACGAGCTGATTTTATGTATCTATAAAGAGGGTTTAAAAAAGTGGATTTCATTTAGGCTATAATTGGGGTTTAAAAAAAAGCTGATTTTATTCAGGGGAAAAATGGGTTTTTTCAAACAGAGCTGAGGTAAATTTTGTCTATAATGGTTTTTAAAAACCCCCCCCCCCCGGGGGATTAGATTTGTCTTTAGGGTTTCAAAAATGTACTGATGTCCCTTAGTCTTAAAAGTGGTTTAAAAAGGGCTATTTGATTTTTTTCTATAATGGGGTTTTGAACAAAGCTGAGGGTATTTAGTCTAGAATGGTGATTCAAAACAAGCTGAGGGATTTTGACTTTTAATGGGTTTTTAAAAAAATGCTGAGTGGAAAATTTTTTTTATAAAGGTGTTTCAAACAGTGCTGATTTAAATTTTGTCTTAATTTGGTTTTTTCAAAAAAAAGCTGAGGTATTTAGTCTAAAATTTGGGGTTTCAACGAGCTGATTTTATTTAAATCTATAATTTTGTTTTTAAAAATTTCTGAGTTTTATTTTTGTTATAATGGTTTTTCAAAAGTGTGAGGGTTTTTTTGACTATAATGGTGTTTTTAAAAAGTGTAATTATTTAAATCTATAAAAGGTGTTTTAAAAAAAGCTGAGGGTAAATTTTGTCTATAAGGTGTTTCAAAAAGTGCGATTTTGATTTAGTTAAATTTTGGGTTCAAAAAGTGCTGTTATATTTAGTCTATAAAGCTGTTTTAAAAAAGAGCTGATTATTGGTTTTCTATAAAGATGATTTAAAAAAGTGCTGAGTACATTTAGTTTTTTAAAGGTGTTTTTAAAAAAGTGCTTTTATATTTAGTCTTTAAAGGTGTTTTAAAAAAAAGCTGAGGGATTTAGTCTGTAATGGGTGTTTCAAACGAGCGGGGGGTATTTAGTCTAAAGGGGTTTCAAAAATTGCTGAGTGGGATATATCTATAAAAGTGTTTCAAAAAAAGCTGATTAGAGTTAGTCAAAGAATTTCAAACCGTTCTTTAGGGTATTTAGTTTATAATGGTTTTTCCCAAAAAAGGGATATATATTTCTTATAATGGTTTTTTCAAACATTAAAATGAGGATTTTGTCTATAATGGTGTTTAAAAAAGGGTTGGGTGATTTTAGTCCCATAATGGGTTTCAAAAAAGTGCTGAGTGGGATTTTCTCTAAAATTGGGTTTCAAAAAGTGCTTATTATATATAGTCTATAATGGTGTTTTTAAAAAGAGCTGTTATATTTTTGTTATAATGGGTTTCGAAAAAAAAGCTGAGGGTATTTACTCTTTAATTTTGTTTTAAAAAGTCTTAGTGTATTTTTCCTATAATGGGTTTCAAAAAAGTGCTGATTATTTTATCATAATGGTTTTCAAACAGTGCTGAGGGATTTAGTCCCATAAGCCGTTTCAAAAAGAGCTGAGGGGGATTTAGTACATAATGGGGTTTCAAACAGTGCTGATTTCCCTTTAGTCTATAAGGGTTTTCAAACAGTGGTGATTATATTTTTTCTATAATGGGTTTAAAACCCGGGGCTGAGGGTATTTAGTCTATAATGTTTTTTCAAACGGGGCTTTTGGGTTAATTTTAGGCTTTATGGTTTCAAGAATTTCCCGATGTAATTAGTCTAAATGGTTTTTCAAACAGTGCTAGTTAGATTTGTCTATAAAGGGGTTTTGAAAAAAAGTTGATTTATTTAGTCATATGAGGTTTTTAAACAGTGCTGATTTTATTTAGTCTAAAGGTTTCAAAAAAAAAAGCGAGGGTATTTGTCTATATTGTTGTTTCAAACAGGCTCATTATATTTTAAATCTATAATGTTTTTTTCAAAATGTGCTGAGGGTTTTTTAGTCTATAAAGGTTTTTAAACAGGGGCTGATTAATTTTGTCTATTTATGGTGGGTTTTTAAAAAATGCTGGGTTTAATTTTGTCTATAATGCGTTTCAAAAAGAGTGATTATATTATCTATAATGATGATTTTAAACCCGTGCTTTATTACAAATTTTGTCTAAATTGGGGTTTTAAAAAAGTGATTATTATTTTTGTCTATAATTTGGGGTTTTTAAAAAAAGCTGAGGGGATTTTTCTGTAAAGGTGTTTCCAAAAAGAGCTGAGGGTATTTAGTCAAATGGTGTTTTTAAACATTGCTGAGTTATTTTGTTTTAAATGGTGTTTTAAAAAGCTGATTAGAGTTGGGTTTTAATGGGGAAATTTTAAACCTTTCTGAGGGTATTTTGTTTTATAATGGGTTTTTTAAAAAAATTTTGGGGTTATTTTCTCTTTAAAAAGGTTTTTCCAAAAAAAGAGAGGATATTTTTGTCTATAATGGGGGTTTTTAAACAGTGTTTTTAAAGAATTTTGTCCATAAATGGTGTTTTTAAAAAAATGCTGATTTTATTTAAATCTAAAATTTTTGTTTTTAAAAAAGTGGTTATTAATATTAAAAGGCTATAATGGTTTTTTTAAACAGGGGCTGATTATATTTTGTCTAATTTAAAGGTGTTTCGAACAAAGTGAGGGGAATTTTCCCCTATAAAGGTGTTTTTAAACAGTGCTGAGTGTATTTCCTTTTATAATGGTTTTTTCAAACAGGCTGTTATATTTAGGGCTATAAAAGGTGTTTTAAAAAAGTGCTGAGGGGTTTTTTTGTCTATAAAAGCTGTTTCAAACGGCTGAGGGTATTTTGTACCCTAATGGGGTTTCAAAAAGGGGTTTATTTCTTTATTTTATAAAAGGGGTTTTTAAAAAGTTTTTAAGGGTTATTTTTTTTTTTTTTTAATTTTGGGTTTTAAACAAAGCTGAAGGGGATTTTAAATCCCATAGTGGTGTTCAAACGGGGCCCCTTATATTTTGGGCCCCCAAAGGTTTTTTAAAAAGTCTGAGGTATTTTGCTTTTTTAATTTTGTTTCAAAAACCTTTTGCTGAGGGTATTTTAGTCATAATGGTGGGTTTTAAACAGTGCTGAGGGGATTTGTCCCATAAAGGTGTTTCAAAAAAGGGGGCTTATTATATTTTGTCTTAATGGGGGTTTTTAAAAAAGTGGGTTTAGGGTAAAATTTTGGGCTATAAGTCGTTTTAAACTGTGTGCGGGTATTTAGTTATAAAGGTGTTTAAAACGGGGCTTAGGGGATTTAGTCCCATAAAGGTTTTTTCAAAAATGGCTTAGGGGATTTAGTTATTATGGGTTTTAAAAAGTTGGGTGAGTGTAATTAGTTTTAATGGTTTTTCAAAAAAGTCCCTTTTTGATTTTGGGCTATAATGGGTTTTGAACAAAGTTGATTAAAATTTAGTCTATAATGGGGTTTCCAAAAAGTGCTGATTAATTTTGTCCTTTTAAAGGGGTTCAAACAAACTGAGGGGGATTTTGTCTATTGTTTTTTTTAAACCGAGCTCATTTTATTTGGCTATAATGTTTTTTCAAACTGTGCTGAGGGTATTTAGTCTATTTGGTTTTAAACAGGGGCCGGGATATTTGGCTATAATGGGGTTTAAACAGTGCTGGGGGGTATTTAGTCAAATGGGCCCTTTTAAAAATGTGCTGAGGGTATTTTGTCTTTTTAGGGGGTTTTAAAAAGGTGTGAGGGTATTTTTGTTTTATAATGTTGTTTTTTAAACAGTCTTTTGGGTTTTAGTCTATTTTGGTGTTTTAACAGGGCTGGTAATTATTTTATTTAAAGGTTGTTCAAAAGTGCTATTTGATTTAGTCTATAAAGGGGGTTTTTTTAAAAAAGCGGGTTAAAATTTTGTCTTAAAGGTGTTTTAAACTGTGCTGATTATATTTTTAGTCTATAATGGTGTTTTAAAAAAAACGAGGGGGATTTGTCTATATTGGGGTTTCAAACAGAGCTCTTATTTTTTGTCTATAATGGGTTTCAAACAGTGGGTTTATTTTATATTTAGGCTATAATGGTTTTTCAAACATTGGGGGAGTTATTTACCCCTTTAAAAATTGTGTTTTAAACCCGTGCTTATTTAAAGCTATAAAGGGTTTCAAACAGAGCGATTATTTGGGCTATTTAAAGGTGTTTTTTGAACAAACTGAGGGATTTTCTCCCATAAGGTGTTTAAAACCCGGCTGATGTTTACTTATAAAGGTTTTTTCAAAAAAGTGCTGATTATTTTAGGGTTTTAATTTGTTTCAAAAAAGTGCTGAGGGAAATTTTGTCTTTAAAAGCTGTTTCAAAAAAGAGCGGGGGATTTTGTACATAATGTTTTTTTCAAACATGCCCGATTTCATTAGCTATAAAAGGTTTTCAAACGTGCTGGGTTATTTATCTATAAATTTTGTTTCAAAAAAAGCTGAGGGGATTTAGGGCTATAGTGGGGTTTTTAAAAAAAAGTCATTATATTTGTCATTGGGGGTTTAAACAGTGCTTTAGTGTAAATTTTGTCATAATTTTGTTTTAAAAATGTGCTGGGATAAATTTTGTTATACTGGTGTTTTCAAACATGCCTGAGGGTTTTGTCCCCATAAGGTTTTTCAAAAAGGGTTTTTTATATTTTTGTCTTTAATGGGGTTTCAAACGGGCTGAGGGTATTATCATATTTTGTTTTTAAACTGTGTGGGGGGTTTTTTAGTCTATAATGGTGTTTTAAAAAAGTGCTGGGGTTTATTTTATAAATGTTTTTTCAAACTGTGCTTTAGGGTTTTAAATCTATTTTGGTGTTTCAAGAGTGCTTTAGTGTTTAAATTTGTCTATAAAGGTTTTTCAAACAATGCTTTTTAGATTTAGTCTTAAAAGGGGGTTTTTAAAAAAGTTGAAATTTATTTTTGTCTATAATGGGGTTTCAAACGTGCTGATTATATTTTTAAACCCATTTAAAGGGGGTTTCAAACAAAGCTGAGGGGGGGGGGGGGGGGGGGATTTGTTTTATATTGTTGTTTAAAAAGAGCTTTATTTTTATTTAGGGCTATAATGTTTTTTTTCAAACTGGGCTGAGGGTTTTAGTCTTTTAATGGTGTTTTAAACATGTTCGAGGATATTTTTGTCTATAATGGTGTTTCAAAAAGGGGTGAGGGGATTTTAAATTTTAAATGGTTTTTTCAAAAAGGTTTCTTATTATATTTAGTCTATAAAAATTTTTTCAAACAGAGCTGAGGAATTTAGTCTATAATGGTGTTTTAAAAAAGTGCTGAATGTATTTACTTTTGTAATGGGTTTTTAACGTTTCTGGTTTTTATTTTGTCTATAATGGTTTTTTTAAAAAGGCGAGGGTATTTGTCTTAATGGTGTTTTAAACATGCTGAGGGGGATTTTGTCTAAAATGGGGGGTTTTAAAATGTTTCGGAGGGATTTAGTCTTTATGGTGTTTAAAACGGTGCTTTTTTTGGATTTGTCTATAATGTTTTTTCAAAAAGTTTCTTTGGGTATTTTGTCTATTATGGGGTTTCAACAGGGGCTGATTTTAATTAGCTATAAAGGGTTTTTCCAAAAAGTGCATTTTGATTTGTCTATAAATGGTGTTTTGAACAAAGCTGATTTATTTTTGTCTATAATGGTGTTTAAAACTGTGCTGATTATTTTAGTCTATAAAGGTGTTTTCAAACCAAAACGAGGGTTTTTTGTCCCAAAATTGGTGTTTCAAAAAAGAACATTATATTTGCTATAATGGGGTTTTTTTCAAACAGGGCTGAGTTTAAATTTTGTCCCATAAAGTGTTTTTAAACCCTGTGCCCAGGGGTATTTAGGCTATAATCGTGTTTCAAACAGTGTGGGTATTTTAGTTAAAAATGGTTTTTTCCAAACAGTGCTTATATTTTTTTAGTCATAAAGGGTTTCAAACAGGGGTTAGGGTATTTTTGTCTTTAAAGTCGTTTTAAAAGTGCGGGGTATTTAGTCTAAATGGTGTTTAAAAAGGGGGTGAGGGTATTTTGTCTATATGTTTTTTCAAACTGTGCTTTGGGGATTTTTGTCCCTTTTGGTTTTCAAAATGGTGCGAAGATATTTGCTATAATGGTGTTTCAAACAGTGCTGAGGGATTTAGTCTATAATGGTTTTTTTTCAAACAAATGCTGATTAATTTATCTTTTAAAGTTTTTTTCCCAAAAAGAGCTGAGGATATTTTGTCTTAATGGGTTTTAAAAAGGGGCTGAGTGTTTTTTAAATCTATAATGGGGGTTTTAAAAAGTGTGTTTAAAATTTGTCCCATAAGGGGGTTTCAAAAAGTGCTGAGGGGATTTAGTCCCATAATTCGTTTTCAAATTTTGCGGGGTATTTGTCCCAAATGGGTTTTTTAAAACGGTGCGGGGGGTTTTTTAGTCATAATTTTGTTTCAAAAACCCTGCTTAGGGTAGTTTGTCTATTTTGGTGTTTAACAGTGCTGAGTGTAATTAGTCTATAAGGGGTTTTTCAAAAAGTGCTATTTTTGAAGTCTATAAGGTTTTTGAACAAAGTGATTATATTTGTCTTTAAAGGTGTTTTAAAAAAGTGCGGTTTATTTTGGGTTTTAATGGGGTTTAAAAAAACCGGGGGGTATTTGGCTATATTGGGGGTTTCAAACAGAGCTCATTATATTTAGTCTATAAGTTGTTTCAAAATGTGTGGGGTATTTTTAGTCATAATGGTGTTTCAAAAATGGCCGAGGAATTAGCTTTTAATGGTGTTTTAAAAAAACCCGCGAGGGTTTTTTGTCTATAATTGTGTTTTAAACAGTGCTGATTTTAAATTTGTCATAATTTTTTTCAAAAAAAAGCTGAGGAAAATTTTGTCTTAATGGGGTTTTAAACAGTGGGGGAGTATTTTCCTATAAGGTGTTCAAAAAAGTGCTGATTTTATTTTGCTATAAAGGTGTTTTTAAACATGATGAGGGGTTTTAGTTTTATAATGGGCTTTCCCAAAATTTGCTGAGGGGGATTTAAATCATTTAAGGTGTTTTAAAAATTTGTGAGGGGATTTTGTCTATAAAGTTGTTTCAAACTGTGCTTAGGGGAATTAGTCTTAATGGTTTTTAAAAAGTTTCTGATTTTTTCAGGGCTATAAAAGGTGTTTCAAACAGGCGGGGGGTTTTAGTTTTTAATGGTGTTTTAAACAGTGCCCCATTAAAATTTAGTTATTTTGGTGTTTTTAAAAATGCCCGAGTGTTTAGTCTATAAGGTTTGGGTTTAAAAAGTGCTATTTAGATTAGTCTTTAAAGGTGTTTTTAAAAAACTGAGGGTATTTAGTATATAATGGTGATTCAAACAGAGCTTTAGGGTATTTTGTATTAATGGGTTTTTTTCAAACAGTGCGAGTGTAATTTGTCTTTAATGGGGGTTTCAAACATGCTGATTAGATTTGTCTTTATGGGTTTCAAACAGTGCGAGTGTAATTAGTCTATAATGGTTTTGGGTTCAAACAAAAACTGGGGTAGTTATCCCATAATGGTTTTCAAACTGTGTGATTAGATTTTTTCTATTATGGGTTTCAAACCCGTGCGATTTAGATTTAGTCTATAAAGGGGTTTAAAAAAGTGTTATTACATTTGTCTATAATTTGGGGTTTTAAAAAGTGCTGTTATATTTAGTCAAAAAGTGGTTTTAAACAAAGCTGAGGTATTAGTCTATTTGTTTTTTCAAACAGCCCTCATTTTTAAATTTTTATAATGTTTTTTTTCAAACTGTGCTGAGGGTATTTAGTCTAAAAATGGTGTTTTAAAAAATGTGCCCAGGAAATTTTTTCCCATAATGGTGTTTAAAAAAACGGGCATTTATTTAGCATAAAAGGTTTTCAAAAAGAGCTGAGGATTTTTTAGTCTAAATGGGTGTTTTTAAACAGGGCTGAGTGTATTTACTCTGTAAAGGGTTTTCAAAAAGTGCTGTTTTTTATTTAGTCCCATAATGGTTGGGTTTTAAACAGTGTGAGGGGGATTTTGTCTAAATTGGGGTTTTAAAAGTGCGATTTTTAAATTTTTCTATATTGGGGTTTTTTTTTAAACAGTGCTGGAAAGGGATTAGTCTAAATGTCGTTTCAAACTGTGCTGAGGGTATTTAGTCTTAAATTTTGTGGGTTTAAAAACGGTGTGGAGGGGATTTTTGTTCTAAAAAAGGTTTTTTAAACAGTGCTTTGGGTATTTTGTCTATTTGGTGTTCCCCCAGGCTGATGTAATTAGTCTATAAAGGTTTTTCAAAAAAGTGCATTTAGATGTAGTCTATAATGGGGGGTTTTGAACAAAAAATGATTATATTTAGTCTATAAAAGGTGTTTCAAAAAGTGCTGATTATATTTAGTCTATAATGGGGTTTCAAACAAAAACTTTAGGGTATTTATCTATATTTGGGGTTTCCCAAAAAGAGTCATTATATTTGGGGATAATGGTGTTCAAACAGTGTGAGTGTATTTAGCTATAATTGTGTTTCAAAAATTGCTGAGGATAGTAGTTTTATAAAGGTTTTTCCAAAAAAGTGGGTGAGGGTTTTTTTTTTTAAATTTTTAAATGTTTTTTTTCAAACAAGGGGGGTTAATTTTATTTAGTTTTATAATGGTGTTTTCAAACAGGTTTCTGGGGTTTTTAGTCTTTTTCCCTTTCCCCTGTGGGTTTTTTATTTTTTTGGGGCTTATTGGGGTTTAAAAAGTTGGGGGGGAATTTTATAATTTTTAAAGGTCTATTTTTAATTTTTTTGGGGTTTTAAACAGAGGGTGAGGATATTTATCCCATAATGGGGTTTCAAACCCTTGCTGAGGGATTTAGTCTATAATGGGGTTTAAAAAAAGTGCTGATTTTATTTTGTTATAATGGTGTTTTTTAAACAGAGCTGAGGAAATTTGGCTATAATGGGTTTCAAACAGTGCTGATGTATTTTCTCTATTAAAGGTGTTCAAAAAAAGTGCTTTTTATTTAGTTATAAAGGGGTTTCAAACGTGTGAGGGGATTTTTTCTATAAGGTTTTTCAAAAAGGCTGAATTTTATTTTTGTCTTTTATTGGGGTTTCAAAAAAGTGCCCGAGGGATTTTGTCTATAGGTTTTTAAACGTGCTGAGGGTATTTAGTCTATTTTGGTGTTTTAAAAAGGTGCTGAGGGTATTTTGTCTATAATGTTGTTTTAAACGGGCTTAGGGTATTAAGTCTATTTTTGGGGGTTTTAACCGTGTGAGTTAATTAAATCCTATAATGGTTGGGTTTAAAAAAAGTGCTATTTAGATTGTTTAAATGGTGTTTTTAACAAAGCGATTTTTATTTAGTCTTTAATGGTGTTTTTTAAACAGTGCTGATTTATTTAGTCTATTTTTAAAGGTGTTTTTAAAAAAAAGCTGAGGGTATTTAGTCTAATTGGGGTTTCAAACAGAGCTCATTATATTTAGTCTATAATGGTGTTTTAAACAGTGCTGATGTATTTAGTCTAAAAATTGTGTTTCAAAAAGTGCCCGAGGATAGGGAGTCATAAAGGGTTTTCAAACCGTGCGGGGGGTAAATTTTTTTTTAATGGGGTTTCAAACAGTGCTTTTTATATTTTGTCTATAAAGGTTTTTTCAAACAGTGCTGAGGGTATTTTGTCTATAATGTTTTTTTCAAACTTTGCTGAGGGATTTTGTCTATTTAAAGGGGTTTTAAAAAAAGGGGGGTGATTATATTTTGTCTATAATGGGGTTTCAAAAAGAGGGTGAAAGGGTATTTAGTCTTAATTGGGGTTTTTAAACAGGCTGAGGGGGATTTAGTCTAATAATGGGGGTTTCAAAAAAGTGCTGGTTTTATTTTTGTCTATAATGGGTTTCAAAAGGCTGAGGATATTTAGTTATAAGGGGGTTTCAAAAAGTGGGTGAGTTTATTTTCCTATTAAAAGGTGTTTTTAAACAGTGCTGAGGGTTTTAGTCTATTTAAAGGTGTTTCAAAAAGGCTGATTATTTTAAATCTATAATGGGGGTTTTTTAAACAGTGGGTGAGTGTATTTACCTATAAAGGTTTTTTCAAACATGCTGTTTTAAAATTTTGTCTATAATGGTGTTTCAAAAAAGTGGGTGGGGTTTTAGTCCCATAATGGTGTTTCCAAAAAGTGCTATTTTTATTTTTGTCTTAAAGGTGTTTAAAAAGGTGTGAGGGTATTTAGTCATAATGTTTTTTCAAAAAAGTGCTTAGGGTTTTTTTAGTTTTATTATTTGGGGTTTCAACAGTGTGAGTGTAAAATTTGTCTAAAAAGGTTGTTCAAACAGTGCTATTTAGTTTAGTCTAAAGGTGTTTTTAAAAAAGCTGATTATATTTAGTCTATAATGGTGTTTTTTAAAAAAAGGCGGATTATATTTGGGCCCATAATGGTTTTTTCCAAAAAAAAGCTGAGGGTAATTTTTGGCTAATTGGGTTTAAAAAAGAGCTCTTATAAATTTTGTTTTATAAGTTTTTCAAAACGTGCTGAGGGGATTTAAATCTATAAAGGTGTTTCAAACATGTGCCCAGGAATTTTAGTCATAATGGTGTTTCAAACGTGCTGAGGAAATTTGTCTATAATTGGGGTTTTTTAAACAGTGCTGTTATTTTAGTCTATAATGTTTTTCAAACCGAGCTGAGGGTATTTTGTCTATAATGGTGTTTCAAAAAAGGCGAGTGTATTTTCTCTATAATGGTGTTTCAAAAATGCTGATTATATTTAGTTTTAAAGGTGTTTCAAAAAAGTGATGAGGGTAAATTTTGTCTATAATGTCGTTTCAAAAATGTGCTGAGGGTATTTATCTATAAGGGGTTTTAAAAAATGGGCTGAGGGGTATTTAGGGTATAAAGGTTTTTTCAAAAGGGGGTGAGGTAATTAGTTATATGGTGTTTTTAAAAAAAGGGCTTATTTTATTTAGTCTATAAAAGGTGTTTTTAAAAAGTGCTTTTTATATTTAAGTCTATAAGGTGTTTCAAACAGTTGCTGTTAGTTTATATTAGTTCTCATACATGGCTGATACATTTAGTCTATATGGTGTTGCAAACAGTCTGTAGGGTATTTAGTCTTATAATTAGGGTGTTTCAAACAAAGACTGAGGGTTATTGTCAGTCTATATTGAGTGTTTGCAAAACAGATGCTGATTATATTTAGATCTATAATGTTCGTTTCAAACTGTGCTGTAGGTATTAGTCTATAATGTGTGTCAAAACATTGTGCCGAGGATATTTAGTCTATAATGGTGTTTAAAAACAGTGCTTGAGGGTATTTAGTCTATAATGGTGTTTCAAACAGAGCTGAGGGTATATAGTCTATAATGGTGTTTCAAACAGTGCTGAGTGTATTTACTCTGTAATGGTTGTTTCAAACAGTTGCTATTTAGAATTGTAGTCTATAATGGTGTTTTCAACCAGTGCTGAAGGGTATTATAGTCCTATAATGGTGTGTTTCATAACAGTGCTTGAATTATATATTCGGTCTATATTGGTGTTTTCAAACAAAATCTGAGTGGTATTTAGTCTATATTGTCGTTTCAAACGGTGCTGAGGGTATTTAGTCTATTATGTGTTTTCAACGGTGATGGAGTGTATTTAGTCTATAATGTTGTTGTTTCAAACATGTGCTTAGGGATGCTAGTATATAGATGGTAGTTTTCAAGACATTGCTGATGGGTGTATTTTAGTCTTATAATGGGTTTTTTTCAAACAGTGCTATTTAGATGTAGTCTATAAATAGTGTTTGAACAAGTGCTGATTTATTTAGTCTATAATTCCGTTTCAAACAGTGCTTTTGATTTCTTTAGTCTATAATCGTGTGTCAAACAACGCTGAGGGGATTAGCTATATGGTGTTTCAAAAACATGAGCTCATTATATTTAGTCTAAATGGTCAAACAAGACAGTGCTGAGGATATTTAGTATATAATTGTGTTTCAAACAGTGTGCTGAGGGCTATGTAGTCTATATGGTGGTTTTTTCAAAAATTGCCTGAGGGGATTTAGGCTATAATGGTTTCTAACAGTGATTATTATATTTAGTCTAAATGGTGTTTCAAAACGGTGCTGAGGGTATTATTTAGTCGGTATAATGGTGTTTCTCCAAAGCTGTGCTTGATTGTATTTAGTCTCTTAACTGGTGTTTTCAAAGCAGTGCGATTAATTTTAGTTATCATGGGTTTCAAAACCGAGCTGAGGATATTTAGTCTATAATGAGTGTTTTCAACAGTGCTGAGGGTATTTAGTGCTATAAGAGTTTCAAACAGTGCTGATATATATAGTCTATCGTGGTATATTCAAACAGAGCTGAGGATATTTAGTGTCTATTAAATGGGTTTCAAACAGTGCTGATTGTGCTTACTCTATAACAGTGCTGTAAACAGTACTGTTTACTCTAGTCTATAAATGGTGATTGTCAAACAGTGCTGAGGGCTGTTTAGTCTATAATGGTGTTCTCATACAGGTGCTGATTATATTTAGTCTAAATGGTGTTTCCAAAAACAGTGCTTGAGTGTATTTACTTCTATAAGGTGTATCAAACAGTGGCTGTTTATATTTAGTCTATAATGTGTTCAAACAGTGCTGAGGGTTATTTAGTCTATAATGGTGTTCAACAGTGGAGATTATAGTGAGTATAGAGATGGTTTGTTCAAACAGTTGCTATTTAGATTTAGTCTAAATGGTGTTTTTGAACAAAGCTGTATTATATTTAGTCTATAAATGGTGTTTCAAACAGTGCGGATTATATTTTGGTCTAGTAACGGTGTAAGCAAAACAAAGCTGAGGGTATTTAGTTCTATATTGGTGTTTCAAACAGAGTCTCAGTATATTTAGCTATAATGTTGTTTCAAACTGTGCTGAGGGTATATTTAGTCTATAGATGGTGTTTCCAAACATGTGGCCGAGGATATTTAGTCCTCTATAATAGGTGTTTTCAAAACAGTGCTGCTGATATTTTTATTTAGTCCTATAATGGTGTTTCAACAGTGCTGATTATATTAGTCCTATAATGTGTTTTTCAAACAGAGCTGAGGATATTTAGTCTTATACATGGTGTTTCAAACAGTGCTGGAGTGTTATGGACTCTATAATGGTGTTTTCACAACAGTTGCTGATTATAATTTAGTCTATAATGGTGTTTCAAACAGTGAGGAAGGGTAATTTATTCTATAATTTCGTTTCAAACTGTGCCTGAGGTATTTATTTATTCTATAATTGTTGTTTTAAAACTGTGCTGAGGGTATTTAGTCTATAATGGTTGTTTCAAACTGGTGCTGGAGGGTAATTAGGTCTATAATGTGTTTCAAACAGTGCTGAGTGGATTCAGTATATAATGGTGTTGTAAACGAGTCGAGGGTATTTAGTTTATAATGGTGTTTTAAAAACAGTGCTGATGAGATTTAGTCCTATATGTGTGTGTTTCACAGTGCTGAGTGGAATTAGTCTATGAATGGTTTGGTCAAACAGTGCTATTGCGATTTAGTCTAAATGGTGTTTTGAACAAAAGCCCCCCCTTTTTGAGGGTTATTTAGTATATAATGGTGATGATTCAAACAGACGTGAGGGTATTTAGTATATAATGGTGTTTCAAACATGCTGGTGTGTAATTAGTCCTTAAATGGTGTTTCAAACAGTGCTGATTAGATTTAGTCCCCTATTATGGAGTTTCAAACAGGGCTGAGTGTAATTAAGTCTATAATGGTGGTCCAAACAGTGCTGATTAGATTTAGTATATTATGGTGTTTCAAACAGAAGCTGATTATATTTAGTCCTTAATGGTGCTTTGACACATTGCTGATTACATTTAGGTCTATAATGGTGTTTCAAACATTGATTGATTATATTTAGTCTGATATGGTGTTTAAAACAAAAGCTGAGGGGTAGTTTAGTCTATATGTGGTGTTCAAACTGTGCTGATTCGATTTAGTCTATTATGTGTTTCAAAACAGTGCTGATTGATTTAGTCTATAATGGGGTGTTTCAAACAGTGCTGATTACATTTAGTCCTATAAGGTGTTTCCAAAACAGTGGCTGATTATATTTAGTCTATAATGGTGTTTAAAAACAAAGCTGAGGTATTTAGTCTGTAAACGTGTTTTCCAATTGAGAGGCTGAGGGTATTTAGTCTATAATTGTGTGTTTCAAACAGTGCTGAGTGTATTTATTCTATAATGGTAGTTCAAAACCGTGCTGAGTGTAATAGTCTAGTAATGGTGTTTTCAAACAATGCCTGTGGGTATTTAGTCTATAATGTGTGTTTTCAAAACAGTGCTGAGTGTATTTAGTCTATAATGGTGTTTTTCAAAACAGTGCTGATTATAATTTAGTGTCTATAATGGTGTTTCAAAACAGAGCGGATTATATTTAGTCTATAATGGTGTTCCCAAACAGTGCTTATTACATTTAGTCCTATAATGGTTTTTCAAAACAGAGCTGATTATATTTAGTCATAAATGGTATTTCAACCCAGAGCTGTGTGGGTATTTAGTCTATAATTGTGTTTCAAAACAGTGCTGATATTAATTAGTCCTATAATGTTTGTTCAAAACAGTGCTGAGAGTATTTAGTCCTATAGTGGTGTTTTTTCAACAGAAGCTGAAGGGAATTTTGTACATAATGGTGTTTCAAACAGTTGCTGAGGGTTTTTAGTCTATAATGGTGGGTTTTCAAACAGAGCTGAGGGTATTTACCTATATGTCGTTTTTCAAACCGGTGCTGAGGGTATTTTAGTCTATAATGGTGTTTAAAACTGTGCCTGAGGGTTTAGTCTATAATAATGTTTGTTTCAAAACTGTGCTGGAGTGGTAATTAGTCTCTTAATGGTGTTTTCAAACAGTGCTGATTAGATTTAGTCCTATAATGGTTTTGGTTTCAAACAGAGCTGATTTATATTTAGTCTATAATGGTCTTTTCGAACAGTGCTGATTACCAATTAGTATATAATGGTTGTTTTCAGAATCGTGCTGATTAATATTTAGTCTATAATGGTGTTTCAAACAAAGCTGAGGGTAGTTAGTCTGATAATGGTTTTTCAAAACTGTGCTGATTATATTTAGTCTATTATGGTGTTTTCAAACAAAGCTAAGGGGATTATAGTCTTATTGTTGTTTCAAAACAGAGCTTCATTATATTTAGTATATAATGTTGTGTGGGCAAAAACTGTAATGAGGGTATTTCGGTCTATAATGGTGGTTTCAAACATGTGGCCGAAGATATTAGTCTATAATGTGTTTTCAAACAGTGATGAGGGTATTTATAGTCTATAAATGGGTTTTCAAACAGTGCTGATTATATATTAGTCTCAATGTGTGTTGCAAACAGAGCGCTGAGATATTTTTTTAGTCTATAATGGTGTTTTCAAAACAGTGCTGAGTGTAATTTACTCTAATAATGGTGTTTCACACAGTGCTGTTTTATATTTAGTCTATAATGGTGGTTCAAACCAGTGCTGAGGGTATTTAGTCTATAATGGTGTTTCAAAAACAGTGCTGATTAAATTTTAGTCTATAATGGCGTTTCAAACAGTGCTGAGTGTATAGTTACTCTAATAATGGTGTTTCAAACATGCTGTGTTAATATTTAGTCTATAATGGTGTTTCAAACAGTTGCTGAGGGGGATTTTATCTATAATGTGTTTCAAAACAGTGCTGATTATATTTAGTCCTATAATGGTGTTTTTAAACACGGTGCTGATTATATTTAGTCTATTAATGGTGGTTTAAAACAGTGCTTAGGGTATTGAGTCTATAATGGTGTTTTCACACAGTGCTGAGTGTAATTAGTCTATAATGGTTTGTTTAAACAGTGCTACGTTTAGATTTAGTCTAGAATGGTTGTTTTGAACACAGGGGGATTATAGATTTAGTCTATATTGGTGTTTGAACAAGAGCTGATTAATATTTAGTCTATATTGTTTTGTGTCAAAACAGAGCCTCAGGTAATTTGTTAGTCCTATAATGTTGTTTCAAACATGTGCCGAGGGTTATTTAGTCTATAATGGTGTTTTCAAAACATTGTTGCCGAGGATATTTAGTCTATAATGGTGTTTCAAACAGTGGCTGATTATATTTTAGTCTATCATGGTGTTCAAACAGTGCTGATTATGATTTTAGGATATAATGGTGGTTTTCAAACAGTAGCTGAGTGTATTTACCTCTATAATGGTGTTTCAAACAGTTGCTGAGTGTAGTTACTCCGATAATGGGTGTTCAAACAGTGATGAGGGTATTTAGTCTAATAATGGTCGTTTCAAAACTGTTGATGAGGGGATTTAGTCTATAATTCGTTCAAACTGTGATGAGGTATTTAGTCTAAATGTGTTTAAAACTGTGCTGAGGGTATTTTAGGCCTATAATGTTGTTTCAAAAACTGTGCTGAGTGGAAATCTAGTCTTTATAATGGTGTTTCAAACAGTGCTGAGTGTATCAGTCCTATAATGGTGTTTCAAACAGAGCTGAGGGTATTTAGGTTTATAATGGTGTTTTAAACAGTGCTGAGTAGATTTTAGTCCTATTATGGTGTTTTCAACAGTGCGGCAGTGGTAATTCGTCTATAATGGTTGTGCAAACAGTGCCTATTTAGATTTATTCTATAATGGTCTGTTTGAAACAAAAGCTGAGGGTATTTAGTATATAATGGTGATTCACACAGAGATGAGGCTATTTAGTATATAATGGTGTTTTTCAAACCAGTGCTGAGTGTAATTTAGTCCTATAATTGTTGTTTCAAACCAGGGCTGATTAGATTTAGTCTATTATGGAGTTTCAAAACGTGGCTGAGTGTAATTAGTCCCATAAGTGGTGTAATATTTTTTAGTGCTGATATAGATTTTGTATATTTTGGTGTTTCAAACAGAGCTTAATATTTTTTAGTCTATAATGGTCCTTTCGTTAGTGCTGATTACATTTAATATATAATGGTGTTTCAAAACAGTGCTGATTATCTTTAGTCTATAATGTGTTTTCAAAACAAGCTGAGGGTAGTTTAGTCTATAATGGGGTTTCAAACTGTGCTGATTATGATTTAGTCTATTATGGTGTTTCAAACAGTGCTGATCTAGAGTTAGTCTATAATGGTGTTTCAAACATGGCTGATGACATTTATTCTATAATGGTGTTTCAAACAGTGCTGATTATATTTTAGTTTATAATGTGTGTTTTTAGACACAAAGATGAGGGTTTATTTAGTCTGTAGACGTGTTTCAATGAGAGCTGAGGGTTATTTAGTCTATAATTGTGTTTCAAACAGTGCTGAGTGTATTTTAGTCCTATAATGGTAATTTCAAAACAGTGCTGAGTGTTAATTTAGGTCGATAAAATGGGGTTTTCAAAACAATTGCTGGTGGTTTATTTAGTCCTATAATGGTGGTTCAAAAACAGTGTCTGGAGTGTATTTAGTCTATATGGGTGTTTCAAACCCAGTGCTGATTATATTTGAGTCTAATAATGGTGTTGTTCAAACAGAGCTGATATAGATTTAGTTCTATATGGGTGGTCCCAACAGTGCT
Source organism: Coregonus suidteri (assembly GCA_036851935.1). Lineage (NCBI taxonomy): Eukaryota > Metazoa > Chordata > Actinopteri > Salmoniformes > Salmonidae > Coregonus > Coregonus suidteri. The sequence continues at coordinate 186,165 of JAGTTL010000067.1, forward strand.
TATTACATTTAGTCCTATAATGGTTTTTCAAACAAAAGAAAAGCGGGGTTATATTTAGTCTATAATGGTATTTCCAACAGAGCAGAGAGGTATTTAGTCCTATAAATGTGTTTTCAAACAGTGCTGATTAGATTTCGTCTATATAGTCTTGTTTCAAACAGTGCTGAGAGTATTTCGTCCTATAGTGGTGGTTCTCAAACAGAGCTGAAGGTATATTTTGTCCGCTAATAGTGGTTTCACAAAACAGTGCTGAGGGTTTTTAGTCTATTATGGTGTTTCAAACAGAGCTGAAGGGTATTACCTAATAAATGTTCGTTTGCAACTGTGCTGAGGGTATTGAGTCTAGAATGTGTTTTAAAACTGTGCTGAGGGGTTTTTAGTTCTATAATGTTGTTTCAAAACTGTGCTGATTGGTAATTAGTCTATAATGGTGGTTTCAAACAGTGCTGATTAGATTTTAGTCTATAATGGTGTTTCAAACAGAGCTGATTATAATTTAGTCTATAATGGTCTGTTCGAAACAGTGCTGATTACCCATTAGTATATAATGGTTGATTCAAACCGATGCTGATTATATTTAGTCCCTTCTATGGAGTGTTTCAAACAAACGCTTGAGGGTAGTTAGTCTATAATGGTTGTTTCAAAACTGTGGCTGATTATAGGTTAGTCTCTTATGGTGTTTCAAAACAAAGCTGAGGGTATTTTCGTCTATATTGTTGTTTTCAACAGAGCTCCATTATATTTAGTATATAATGTTTGTTTCAAACTGTAATGAGGGTATTATATTATAATGGTGGTTTTCAAACCATGTGCCGAGGATATTTAGTCTATAATGGTGTTTCAACCAGTGCTGAGGGTATTTTAGTCGATAATGGTGTTTCAAAACAAAGTGTGTAAATATATTTTAGTCTATAATGTTGTTTTCAAACAGAGATGAGGAAGATTTAGTCTATAATGGGTGTTTCAAACAGTGCTGGAGTGTTTTTACTCTATAAGGGTGTTTCAAACAGGTGTTACGGTTTATATTTTAGTCTATAATGGTGTTTCAAACCAGTGCTGGAGGGTATTTAGTCTATAATGGTGTTTCAAACAGTTGCTGATTATATTTAGTCTAGTAATGGTGTTTCCAAACAGTGCTGAGTGTAAAATTTAATCTATAATGGGTGTTTCAAACAGTGCTGTTTTTATCTTTAGTCTAATAATGGTGTTTCAAAAACAGTGCTGAGGGTTATTTAGTCTATAATGTGTGTTCAAACAGTGCTGATTCTATTTAGTCTATAATGGTGTTTTTAAACGGTGTGCTGAGGGTATTTAGTCTATAATGTTGTTTTTCAACAGTGCTTAGGGTTATTTAGTCTAGTATGTGTTTCAACAGTGCTGAGTAGAGTGTAGATTAGTCCTATAGATGGTTGTTCAAACAGTGCTATTAGATTTAGGTCTATAATGGTTGTTTTGAACAAAAAGCTGATTATATTGTAGTCTATAAGTGGTGTTTCACAAACAGTGGCGGATTATATTTGGTCTATTATGGTGTTTCAAAACAAAGCTGAGTGGTATTTAGTCTATATTGGTGTTTCAAACATAGCTCATTAGATGTTGTCTATAAAATGTTGTTTCAAACTGGTGCTGAGGGTATTTCAGTCTATAATGGTGTGTTCAAACATGTGCCAGAGGATATTTAGTCTATAATGGTGTTTCCAAAACAGTGCTGAGGATACCTAGCTGTAGTCTATAAATGGTGTAATAACAAACAGTGGCTGATTTATATTAGTCTATAATGTTTTTTTCAAACAGAGCTGAGGATATTTAGGCTATTAATGGTGTGTCAAACAGTGCTGAGTGTATTTTACTCTTATAATGGTGTTTCAAACAGTGCTGATATATTTAGTCTATAATGTGTTTCAAACAGTGATGAGATTATTTTAGTCTATAATGTCGTATCAAACTGTGCCTGAGGGTATTTAGTCATAATGGTTGTTTAAAACTGTTGATGAAGGGTATTTAGATCTAGAATGTTTTTGTTTCAAACTGTGCTGAGGGTATTTAAGTCTATAATGGTGTTTCAAACACTTGTGGCTGAGGTATTTCGTCTATAATGGTTTGTTTCAAACAGAGCTGAGGGTATTTAGTTTATAATGGTGATTTTAAAACAGTGCTTGATTAGTATTTCAGTCTATAATGGTGTTTCAACAGAGCTGAGGTGTAATTAGTTTTATAATGGTGTGTTTAAACAGTGCTATTTAGATTTAGTCTCTTATGGTGTTTCAAACAAAGCTGAGGGTAATGAGGATATAATGGTTGATTCAAACAGAGCTGAGCTATTTAGTATTATGTGTTGAAAAACAGTGCTGAGTGTAATTAGATATAATGGTTTTTCAAACCAAGCTGAGGATTAGATTTAGTCTATTTATGGAGTTTCCAAACAGTGCTGAGTGTAATAGTCTATACTGGTGGTTCAAACAGTTGCTGAGTAGATTTAGATATTATGGTGTTCAAACAGGCTGATTATATTTAGTCTATTATGGTCTTTCGAACAGTGCTGATTACATTTAGTCTATATCCTATAATGGATGTTTCAACAGTGCTGATTATATTTAGTCTATTACTGGTGTTTCAAACCAAAGAGGGGGTAGGTAGTTTATAATGTTGTTTCAACTGTGCTGAATTATCATTTAGTCTATATGTTGTTGCAACATGGCTGATTAGATTTTAGTCTATAATGGTGTTTCAAACAGGGCTGATTACATTTAGTCTATAATGTGTTTAAACGTGCTGATTATATGTAGTCATAATTGGTGTTGTAAAAACAAAGCTGAGGGTAGTGTAGTCTGGTAAACTGGTGTTTCAAACTGGAGCTGATTAGATGTAGGTCTATTAGTTGTGTTTCAACAGTGTGAGTGATTAGTCTATAATGTCTTTCAAAACAGTGCTGAGTAATTAGTCTATAATGGTGTTCAAACAATGCTGATTACATTTAGTCTATAATGTTGTTTCAAACAGTTGCTGAAGTGTATTTAGTCTCTAATGGTGTTTTCAAACAGGATGCTGAGGGTATTTAGTCTGTAAACGTGTGTTCAAACAGTGCTGAGTTTATATATTCGTATAATGGTGTTTCAACAAAGCTCAAGGTATATTTAGTCTTATTGTGTTTCAAACAGAGTCATTATATTTAAGTATATAATGGTATTTAACACAGTAATGAGTGTAATTAGATCTATAATGGTGTTTCAACTGTGCCGTGGGATATTTAGTCTATAAAATGTGTTTCACAACAGTGCCTGAAGTGTATTGTAGTCTATAATGGTGTTTCAAAACAGTGCTGATTATATTTAGTTCTATAATGGTGTTTTTAAAACAGAGCTGAGGATATTTAGTCTATAATGGTGTTCCAAACAGTGCTGAGTGTTATTTACTCTATAATGGTTTTGCAAACCAGTGCTGTTATAATTTAGTCTATAATGGTGTTTCAAACAGTGCCTGAGGGTATTTTAGTCTATAATGGTGTTTTAAAACAGTGCTGATTAGATTTAGTCTGATAATGGTGTTTCAAACAGTGCTGAGGGTATTTACTCTATAGTGGTGTTTCAGACAGTGCTGGTTTATATGTAGTCCATAATGGTGTTTCAAACAGTTCTGTGAGGGTATTTAGTCTATAATTGGTTGTTTCAAAACAGTGCTGAGGGTAATTTACCTATTAATGGGTGTTGTAAAACGGTGCTGAGGGTTATTTAGTCTATAATGTTGTGTTCAAACTGTGCTTAGGGTTATTTAGTCTTTATTTTATGTTGGTTTTTCAACAGTGTGCTGAGTGTAATTAGTCTGTAATGGTTGTTCAAACAGTGCTATTTAGATTTAGTCTATAATGGTGTTATTGACAGAAGCTGATTATATTTAGTTCTATAAATGGTCTTTCGAACATGTGCGGATTATATTTAGGCTCTAATGGTGTTTCAATCAAAACAAAGCTGAGGTATAGTTAGTCTATATTGGTGTTTCAAAAACAAAAAGAGCTCATGGTAGTTAGTCTATAATGGTTGTTTTCAACTGTGCTGATTATATTTAGTCTATTATGGTGTTTCAAACATGTGCCGAGGAGATTTAGTCTATAATGGTGTTTTTCAAACCAGTGCTGATTACATTTTAGTCCTAATAATGGTGTTTCAAACAGTGCCTGAGTATATTTAGTCTATAATGTTATGCAACCAGAGCTGAGTGATATTAGTCTATAAGTCCGTGTAAAAAACCTGTGCTGAAGTGTATTTACTCTATAATGGTTGTTTCAAACTGTGCTGAGTATATTTAGTCTATAATGGTTGTTTCAAACCAGTGATGAGGGTATTTAGTCTATAATGAGTTTTCAAAACGTGCTGAGGGTAATTAGTCTATAATGTGTTTATCAAAACTGTGCTGAGGGTATTTAGTATATTATGGGTTGTTTCCAAACTGAGCTGAGCGTAATTAGTCTATAATGGTGTTGTTTCAAACAGTTGCTGAGTGTATTTCAGTCATATAAGGTGTTTTTTTTCCCAAACAGAGCTGAGGGTTTATTTTAGTTTATCCTGGTGTTTAAACAGTGCTGATAGATTTAGTCAATTATGGTGTTTCAACAGTCTTGAGTGTAAATTAGTCTATAATGGTTGTTCCAAACAGTGCTATTTAGATTAGTCTATAATGGTGTTTGAACAAAGCTGAGGGTATTTAGATATAATGGTGTTTCAAACATAGCCTGACGGGTATTTAGTTTATTATGGGTGTTCAAACAGTGCTGATTAGATTTAGTCTATTATGGAGTTTTCAAACAGTGCGGAGTGTAAATGTAAGCTGTAACTGGGTTTCAAACAGTGCTGAGTCGTATGTAGTATATTTATGGTGGTTTCAAACAGTTGCTGAGTGTAATTTAGTCTATAACTGGTGTTTCAAACAGTGCTGTGGGTACATTTAGTCTATAATGGTGTTTCAAACAGTGGCTGAGTTGTATTTAGTCTATAATGGTGTTTTCAGAACAAAGCTGAGGGGAGTTAAGTCTATAATGGTGTTTCAAAACGTGGCTGATTAGATTTAAGGTCTATAATGGTGTGTCAAAAACAGTGAGATTTAAATTTAGTCTATAATGTGTTCCAAACAGGCTGATTAAAACAGAGTCTATAATGGTTCAACAGTGCTGAAGTATATTTAGTCTATAATGGTGTTTTAAAAACAGAGCTTGAGGGTATTTAGTCTGTAAACGTGTTTCAAACAGAGCTGATGGGTATTGAGTCATAATTTAGTCTATGACAGTGGCTGAGTGTATTTAGTCTATAATGTATTTAAAACAGTGCATGCTGCGTGTCTAAATAGTCTATAATGGTGTTTCACACAATGTGGGTATTAGTCTAGAATGGTTGTTTCCAAACAGTGCTGAGATGCGATTAGTCTATAATGGTTGTTTCAACCAGTGCTGATTATATATTAGTCTATAATGGTTTTTAAAAAACAGGAGCTGATTATATTTAGTCTGTAACACGTGTTTTCAACAGAGCTATTACATTTCGTCCTATATTGGTTTTTCAAACAGAAGCTGATTATCAAAAAGTTATAATGGTAAAAAAAACCCGAGCTGAGTGGATTTAGTCTATAAATGGTATTTCAAACAGTGCTGATTAAGATTAGTCTATAATGGTGGTTCGACAAACAATGCTGAGGTTATATTTAGTCTATAGTGGTGTTTCAAACAGAGCTGAGTGTATTTAGTCCATCATGGTGGTTTCAAACAGTGCTGAGGGTTTTTAGTATATAATGGTGTTTCAACCAGTGGATGAGGGGTATTTCCCTCTAAGTCGTGTTCAAAACCTGTGCTGATTACATTTAGTCTATAATGGTTTTTTTAAAACTGAGCTTGATTATCTTTAGTCTTATAAGTGTTGTTTTTCAAACTGGAGCGAGTGTATTTAGTCTATAATGGTGTTTTCAAACAGTGCGGAATAGATTTAGTCTATAATGTTTTTTTCAAACAGTGCTGATCTATTAGTCTATAAGGTCTTCGAACCAGTGCTGATTAGCAAACCATTTTAGAAGGGGGGGGGTCTAATGTGTTTCAAACCGTGGCTGATTATTTTTAGTCTATAATTGGTTGTTTCAAACAAAGCGTGAGGGTCTAGTTAGTCTATAATGGTGTTTGAAAACTGTGCTGATTATATGTAGTCCTACATATGGTGTTTAAAACTGTGCTGATTAGATTAGTCTATAATGGTGTTTCAAACTGTGCTGATTACATTTCGTCTAAATGGGTGTTTCAAACAGTGCTGAGTGTATTTAGTCTATAATGGTATTTTCAACACCCAGGCTGGTGTATATTATTCTATAATGGTGTTTCGAACTGTGCGGAGGCGTTTTAGTCTATAATGGTGGTTGCAAACCGTGCTGAGTATATTTAGTCTATAATGGGTTTTTTCAAACAGTTGCGAGTGTAGTTAGTCCTATAATGGTGTGTTTCAACAAAGCTGAGGTAATAGTCTATACTGGTTGTTAAACAAGTGCTGATAGATTTGGTATATTATGATGTTCAACAAGTGCTGATTATATTTAGTTATAAATGTCTTTCGAAACGTGCTGATGACATTTCGTCTATAATGGTGTTTTCAAACCGTGCTGATTATATTTAGTCCTATAATGGGTGTTTCAAACAAAGCTGAGGGTGTTAGCTATAAATGGTGTTTCAAACTTGTGCTGATTATATTAGTCTATTATGGTGTTTCAAATCCCCCAGTGCTGAGGGTTTTAAGTCTATAATGGTTGTTTCAAAACTAGTGCTGAGTAAATTTCGTCTTCTGTTAATGGGTTCAAACAGTGCTGAGCTTGTATTTAGTCTATAATGGTGGTTCACCCCAGTGCCTGAGTGGGCTATTAGTCTATAATGGTTGTTCAAACAATGGCTGATTTAGATTTAGTATATTATGGTGTTTCAAACAGAGCTGAGTGTTATTTAGTCTATAATGTCTTTTCGAACAGTGCTGATTACATTTAGTCTATAATGGATGTTATCAACCGTACTGAGATTATATGTTAGTATATAATGGTTGTTTTCCAAACAGTGCTATTCATTTAGTCTATATGGTTTTTCAAACCAGAGTGATTATATTAGGTCTGATAATGGTGTTTTCCACACTGTGGCTGGGTATTTTAGTCTATAATGGTGTTTCCAAACTGTGCCTGATACATTAGTCTGATGATGGGTGTTTCAAACAGTGCTGATTATATTAGTCTATAGATGGTTGTTCAAACAGTGCTGATTACATTTAGTCTATCATGGTGGTTTCAAACAGTGCTGATTATATTTAGTCTATAATGTTGTTTTAAAATAAAGCTGAGAGTATATTTAGTCTATAAAACGTGTTTCAAACAGAGCTGAAGATTATTTGTCCATAATGGTGTTTGTTTCAAACAGTGCAGAGGGTTTTTAGTCTATAATCGGTATTTCAAAACAGTGCTGAGGGTATTAGTCTATAATGCGTCGTTCAAACTGTGCTGAGGGTATTTAGTCTATAATGGTGTTAAGCAACTGTTGAGTGGTTTTAGTCTATAATGGTTGTTCAAACAGTTCTGAGTGTATTTAGTCTATAATGGTTGTTTCAACACAGTGATGATATAATTTAGTCTATAATGGTGTTCCAAACAAGGCTTATTGTAAGTTAGTCTATAATGGTTTTCAAAACATTGCTGATTAGATTTAGTATATTATGGTATTTTTCAAAACACAGAGCTGGAGGGTTTATTTAGTCTATAATGGTCCTCAAACAGAACTGCTCTGATTAGATTTAGTCTAGTACTGGTGTTCCAAAACAGTACTGAGAGTATTTAGTCTATATTGGTGTTTTCAAACAAGAGCTGGAGGGTATTTCTAGTCTATAATGGTGTTTCAAACTGTGCTGCTGATTATATTTAGTCTATATTATGGTGTTTCAAAAAACAAAAACAGTGCTGATTAGTATTTAGTCTATAATTGGTGTTTCCAACAGTGCTGATTTTAAATTTTCGTCTATAATGGTGTTTTAAAAACTGTGCTGAGTGTATTTAGAGTCTTTTAATGGTTGTTTCAAAACAGTGCTGAGGGTATTTAGTCTATAATGGTGTTTCAAACAGTGCTGAGGTATTTAGTCTATAATGGTTTTTCAAAAAGAGCTGATTTGTATTTAGGTCTATAATGGTCTTTCGAACAGTGCTGATTACATTTAGTCTATAATGGGTTTCAAACAGTGCTGATGATATTTAGTATATTAATGGTGTTTCAAAACAGTGCTGATTACATTTAGTCCTATAATGGTTTTTTTTCAACAGAGCCTGATTATATTTAGTCTATTATGGTTTTTCAAACAGTATGATTAGTCAATTTAGTCTTTATAAGGTGTTTCAAACCAGTGCTGAATTACATGTAGTCTAAATGGTGTTTTCAAACAGTGCTGAGTGTAGTTTAGTCTATAATGGTGTTTTCAAACAGTGCTATGATTACATTTAGTCTATAATGGTCGTTTAAAACTGTGCGAGCGGTGCTAGTCTATAATGTGTGTCATACTGCTGCTGAGTGTATTAGTCTAGACTGGGTTTCAAACAAAGCTGAGTGTAATTAGAGTTCCTGTAATGGTGTTTCAAACAAAGCTGAGGTAATTAGTCTATAATTGTGTGCAAACGTTTGCTGATTAGATTAGTATAGTATGGTGTTTCAAACAGAGCTGATTATATTTAGTCTATAATGGCTGCGAACGTGTGCTGAGTACATTTAGTCCTATAATGGTGTTCAAAACAATACTCGTGGTATTTAGTCCTATAATGGTGTTTCCAACAGTGCTGAGGGTAGTTAAGTCTATAAATGGTGTTTCAAACTGTGCTGATTATTTTAGTCTATAATGGTGTATTCCAAAACAGTGCTTGATTCATTTAGTCTATAATGGGTTTTTCCAAACAGATGCTGATTTATATTTAGTCTATAATGGTATCTCCCAAACAGAGCTGAGGGGATTTTAGTCTCATAATGTTATTTCCAAACAGTGCTGATAGTATTTAGTCTATAATGTGTGTTCAAACGGAGTGTCTGAGGTAATTGTTTTGTTTTAGTCTATAGTGTTGTTTCCAAACAGAGCTGAAGGTATTTTGTCCATAATGTGTGTTTTCAAACAGTGCCGAGGGTTTTAGTTATAATGGGGGTTCAAACAGTGATGAGGGTATTTACCCATACTTGTCGTTTCAAACTGTGCTGAGGGGTATTTAGTCTAGAATGGTGTTTCAAACTGTGCTGAGGGTTTAGTTTACCTAGTCATGTCCCGTTTCCCAAACTGTGCTGAGTGTATTTAGTTCTATAATGGTGTTTTCAACTGTGCTGAGGGTTGTAATTAGTCCTTAATGTTGTTTCAAATACTGTGCTGAAGGGTAATTAGTCATATAATGGTTGTTCAAACAGGTGCTGAAGTAGATTTAAGTATATAATAGGTGTTTCAAACAGAGCTGAGTGTAAAATTAGTCTTATTGTGTTTCAAACAGTGCTGATTAATTTTTAGGCAATAATGTTTGTTTTCAAAACCGTACTGATTAGTATTTTAGTCCTATAGTGGTGTTTTCAAACAGAGCTGAGGGTAGTAGTCTATAATGGTGTTTAACTGTGCTGATTATATTTAGTATTAGGTGTTTCAAAACCAGTGCTGATTAGTTTTTTTTGTCTATAAGGTGTTCAAACAGTGTGATTTAAATTTCGTCATATGGTGTTTCAAAACGTGCTGATTGTATTTAGTCTTTAATGGTATTTCACAACAGAGTCTGAGTTCTATTAGTCTATAATGTGTCTTTCGAACAATGCTAGTGGGTAATTTAGTCTATAATTGTGTGTTCAAACATTGTCTGATTATATTTTAGTCTCATAATGCGTGTTTCAAAACAAGCTGAGGGTAGTTTAGTCTATAAATGGTGTTTCAAACTGTGCTGATTATAGTTTAGTTCTATAATGGTGTTCCAAACAGTGCTGATTAGATTTTTCTATAATGGTGTTTCAAACATGCTGATTAAATTTCGTCCTATAATGGTGTTTCAAACAGTGGCTGAGTGTATTTAGATCTATAATGGTGCTTCAAACTGTGCTGAGTAGATTTAGTCTATTATGTGTGTTTCAAACAGTGCTGATTAGATTTAGTCATATAATGTGTTTCAAACAGCTGCTGAGTACATTTAGTCTATAATGGTGTTTCAAACAGTGATGAATTACTTTCGTCTAATAATGTGTTTAAAAACAAAGCTGATTATATTTACAGTCTGTAAACGTTGTTTTAAAAACAAGAGCTGAGGGTAATTGAGTCTGTAAACGTGTTTTCAAACAGAGATGAGTGTATTTAGTCTATACTTGTGTATTCAAACAGTTGCTGAGTGTAAGTAGTCGTATAATGGTTATTTCAAACAGTGCTGTGGGTAATTAGTCTATTAATGGTGTTTCAAAAACAGTGCTGAGTGTATTTAGTCGATAATTGGTGTTTCAAACAGATGTCAATGGAGTATATTTAGTGCTATAATGGTGTGTCCAAAACAGTGCTGATTTACATTTAGGCTATAAATGGTTGTTCCAAACAGTGCTTATTATAGTTAGTCATTAATGTTATTTTCAACAGAGCTGAGGGTATTTAGTCTAATAATGTTTAGTTCAACAGTGCCTGATTAGATTTAGTCTCATAATGGTGTTTCAAACAGTGCCTGATTAGATATGTAGTCTATATGGTTTTTCAAACAGTGAGCGGAGAGTAGTTAGTCCATAGTGGTGTTTCAACACAGTGCCGAGGGTTTTTATTCTTGTCCTAATGCTGTTCAAACAGTGCTGAGGGTTTTTAGTCTATAATTGGTCGTTTCAAAACTGTGCTGGAGGGTAAATTTACCTCTAATGGATATTGGTGTTTCCAAACTTGCTGAGGGTATTTAGTCTTATAATGTGTGTTTCAAACTGTGCTTGAGGGTATTTAGTCTATACAGTTTGTTTCAAACTGTGCTGAGGGTATTTAGTCTATAGTATTGTTGTTTTCAAACAGTGCTGATGTAATTATTCTATAATGGTTGTTCCAACAGTACTGCGTGTAATTAGTCTATATAATGTTTGTTTCAAACAGTGCTTGATTAGATTTAGTCAATAATGTGGGGTTTCAAACCGAGCTGAAGGTATTTAGTCTATAGTGGTGTTTCAAACAACGCTGAGTGTAATTAGTCTATAATGGTGGTTCCACAGTGCTGATTAGAATTAGTATATTATGGTGTTCAAAACAGAGACTGATTATATTTCGTCTATAATGGTCTTTCGAACAGAGCTGATTAACATTGTATCCTATAATGGGGTTTCTTTTCGTACTGATATGATTAGTCTATAATGGGTTTTCAAAACAAAAGCTGAGGGTAGTCATTCTATAAATGGTGTTCCGTACTGTGATGATATATTTAGTCTATAATGGTGTTTCAAACAGTGCCTGAGGGTAGTTTAGTCTATAATGGTGTTTTACAACTGTGTCTGATTAAATTCGTCTATTATGGTTGTTCAAACAGTGCCTGAGTAGATTTTTAGTCTATAATGGTTGTTTTCAAAACAGTCTGAGTTAAATTTAGTCTATAATGGTGTTTCAAACAGTGCTGTTGGGTATTTTAGTCCTAATCTGGTGTTTCCAAAACAGTGACTGATTGTATTTAGTCTATAATGGTGTTTCAAACAGTGCTGATTATATTTAGTCTAATAATGGTGTTTCAAACAATGCTGAGGGTATTTACGTCTCATAATCGTGTTTCAAACAGAGCTGAGGGGTATTTTAGTTCTAAAGTGGTGTTTCAAACAGTGCTGAGTGTATTTAGTCTATAATGGTGTTTTCAAACAGTGCTGGAGTGTATTTAGTGTATAATGGTGTTTCAAAACAGTTGCTGTGTGTATTTAGTCTATAATGGTGTTTTCAAAACAGTGCTGATTATATTTAGTCTATAATGGTGTTTCAAACAGTGCTGAGTGTTATTTAGTCTATAATGGTGTTTCAAACAGTGCATGAATTACATTTAGTCTATAAATGGTTTTTCAAAACAGTGCTGAATTACATTTAGTCTATAATGGGTGTTTCAAACAGAGCTGATTATATGTATTTTCAAACAGAGCAGAGGGTCTATAATGGTGTTTCCAACATGTGCTGATAGGATTTAGTCTATAATGTTGTTTCAAACAGTGATGGAGAGTATTTAGTCTATAGTGGTGTTTTCAAACAGAGCTGAAGTGTATTTTGTCCATAATGGTTGTTTCAAACAGATGCCGAGGTTTTTAGTCTATAATGGTGTTTCAAACAGTGCTGAGGGTATTTACCTATAATGTCGTTTCAAACTGTGCTGAGGGTATTTAGTCTATAATGGTGTTTAAAACTGTGCTGAGGGTTTTAGTCTATAATGTTGTTTCAAACTGTGCTGAGGGTATTTAGTCTATAATTGGTGTTTTCAAACAAGTGCTGAGTGTATTTAGTCTATAATGGTGTTTCAAACAGTGCTGAGTGTAATTAGTCTATAATGGTGTTTCAAACAGTGCTGATTAGATTTAGTCAATAATGTTGTTTCAAACAGTGCTGAGAGTATTTAGTCTATAGTGGTGTTTCAAACAGAGCTGAAGGTATTTAGTCTATAATGGTGTTTCAAACAAAGCTGAGTGTAATTAGTCTATAATGGGGGTTCAAACAGTGCTGATAGATTAGTATATGTATGGTATTTCAACAGAGCTGATTATAATTTAGTCTATAATGGTCTTTTCGAACAGTGCTGATTACATTTTAGTCTATAATGGTGTGTTCACCGTACTGATTATATTTAGGTCTATTAATGGTGTTTCAACAAAGCTGAGGGTATAGGTTATGTCTATAATGGTGTTTCAAACTGTGCTGATTCTATTTAGTCTATTATGGTGGTTTCAAACATGCTGAGTGATTTAGTCTATAATGGTGTTTCAAACACAGTGCTGATAAATTTCGTCTATAATGGTGTTTCAAACAGTGCTGAGTGTATTTAGGTCTATAATGGTATTTCAAACAGTGCTGAGTGTAATTAGTCTATAATGGTGTTTTCAAACAATGCTGTATTTGTCTATTTATGTCTATAATGCTGTGTTTGCAAACAGGTGGGTATTTAGTCTATAATGGTGTTTCAAAAACAAGTGGCTGATTATATTTAGTCTATAATGGTGTTTTCAAACAGTGCTTGATTATATTATTATATAATGAGTGTTCCAAACAGTGCTGTATTACAGTTAGTCTATAATGGTTTTTTCAAACAGAGCTAGATTTATTTTAGTCTATAAGGTAATTTCAAACAGAGCTGAGGGTAATTTAGTCTATAATGTGTTTCAAAACAGTGGCTGATTAGATTTAGTCTATATGGTTGTTTCAAACAGTGCTGAGAGTATTTAGTCTATAGTGGTGTTTCAAACAAACAGAAGCTGAAGGTAATTTGTCCATAATGGTGTTTCAAACAGTGGCTGAGGGTTTTTAGTCTATAATGGTGGTTTCAAACTGTGCTGGTGTTTTTACCTATAATGTCGTTTCAAACTGTGGCTTTGAGGGGTATTTTAAAAAGTCTTTATGGTGTGTTTAAAACTGTGCTGAGGTTTTTAGTCTATAATGTTGTTTCAAACTGTGCTGAGAGGTATTTAGTCTATAATGTGTTTCAAAACAGTGCTGAGTGTATTTAGTCTATAATGGTGTTTCAAACAGTGCTGAGTGTAATTAGTCTATAATGGTGTTTCAAACAGTGCTGATTAGATTTAGTCAATAATGTTGTTTCAAACAGTGCTGAGAGTATTTAGTCTATAGTGGTGTTTCAAACAGAGCTGAAGGTATTTAGTCTATAATGGTGTTTCAAACAAAGCTGAGTGTAATTAGTCTATAATGGGGGTTCAAACAGTGCTGATTAGATTCAGTATATTATGGTGTTTCAAACAGAGCTGATTATATTTAGTCTATAATGGTCTTTCGAACAGTGCTGATTACATTTAGTCTATAATGGTGTTTCAAACAGTGCTGATTATATTTAGTCTATAATGGTGTTTTAAAAACAAAGCTGAGGGTATTTAGTCTGTAAACGTGTTTCAAACAGAGCTGAGGGTATTTAGTCTATAATGGTATTTCAAACAGTGCTGAGTGTAATTAGTCTATAATGGTGTTTCAAACAATGCTGTGGGTATTTAGTCTATAATGGTGTTTCAAACAGTGCTGAGTGTATTTAGTCTATAATGGTGTTTCAAACAGTGCTGATTATATTTAGTCTATAATGGTGTTTCAAACAGTGCTGATTATATTTAGTATATAATGGTGTTCCAAACAGTGCTTATTACATTTAGTCTATAATGGTTTTTCAAACAGAGCTGATTATATTTAGTCTATAATGGTGATTTCAAACAGAGCTGAGGGTATTTAGTCTATAATGGTGTTTCAAACAGTGCTGATTAGATTTAGTCTATAATGTTGTTTCAAACAGTGCTGAGAGTATTTAGTCTATAGTGGTGTTTCAAACAGAGCTGAAGGTATTTTGTCCATAATGGTGTTTCAAACAGTGCTGAGGGTTTTTAGTCTATAATGGTGTTTCAAACAGTGCTGAGGGTATTTACCTATAATGTCGTTTCAAACTGTGCTGAGGGTATTTAGTCTATAATGGTGTTTAAAACTGTGCTGAGGGTTTTAGTCTATAATGTTGTTTCAAACTGTGCTGAGGGTATTTAGTCTATAATGGTGTTTCAAACAGTGCTGAGTGTATTTAGTCTATAATGGTGTTTCAAACAGTGCTGAGTGTAATTAGTCTATAATGGTCTTTCAAACAGTGCTGAGGGTATTTAGTCTATAATGGTGTTTCAAACAGTGCTGAGTATATTTAGTCTATGATGGTGTTTCAAACAGTGCTGAGTGTAATTAGTCTACAATGGGTGTTTTCAAGCAGTGCTGATTAGATTTAGTCCTATTATGGTGTTTCTCTCTCTCTTTATCTCTCTCTCTCTCTCTCTCTCTCTCTCTCTCTCTCTCTCTCTCTCTCTTCTCTCTCTCTCTCTCTCTCGTCTCTCTATCTCTCTCTCTCTCTTTCTCTCTCTCTCTCTCTCTCTCTCTCTCTCTCTCTCTCTCTCTCGCTCTCGCTCTCTATCCCTCTCGCTCTCTCTCTCTCTCTCTCTCTCTCTCTCTCTCTCTTCTCTCTCTCTTTGTATATCTCTCTCTCTATCTCTCCTCTCGCGCTTTCTCTCTCTCTCTCTCTCTCTCTCTTTCTCTCTCTCTCTTGGTCTCTCGGTCCTCTCTCTCTCTCCCTCCCGCTCTCATCTCTCTCTTTCCTCTCTCTTTTGGTCTCTCTGTCTCTCTCCTCTCTCTCTCTCCCGCCTCCCTCCCTCCCTCCCTCCCTCCCTCCTCCCCCTCCCTCTCTCTTTCTCTCTGGTCGTGGTCTCTTTGTCTCTCTCTCTCTCTCCCTCTCTCTCTGTCTCTCTCTCCCTCCCTCTCCCTCTTTCTCTCTCTGGGTTTGAAATGAACACAGATTCCCTTTTATTGTGTGACACCTCCCCTTTAAATCTCCTCTCTACTCTAACAGCTTGTTTGGGTGATTCCTCAAGGGGTGCTAACAGTTTAACCTAATATGAATTTAGAAACTCTGGAAAAGCTAGAGATTACATGAATTGAGGTGGTGTTAGACACACACACACACACACACACACACACACTCACACTCCTGGGGATAGCATGAAAGAGGTGATGTTATTGTGAGAGGTTAGTAAAGCAGGTTGGGCCGCAGGCAGCCTCTGTAAACATGTACCTCTAGACACACGTTAAATAAAAACCAAACAATGGGAGGCAGTCAGACAGACAATACAGCTGTCTTAGAGTAGACCTATTATAAAAATGAGTCACTACAGCTGTATTAGAGAGTAGACCTATTATATAAAATGAGTCACTACAGCTGTTATTAGAGATTAGACCTATTATCTAAAATGAGTCACTACAGCTGTAATAGAGTAGACCTATTGTCTAAAAATGAGTCACTACCGCTGTATTAGAGATTAGACCTATTGTCTAAAATGAGTCACTACAGCTGTAATAGAGTAGACCTAGTGTCTAAAATGAGTCACTACAGCTGTATTAGAGTAGACCTATTGTCTAAAATCAAATCAAAATTTTTTGGCCACATGCGCCAAATACAACAGGTGCAGACATTACAGTGAAATGCTTACTTACAGCCCTTAACCCAACAGTGCATTTATTTAAATTAAAAAGTAAAATAAAACAACAACAAAAAAGTGTTGAGAAAAAAAAAGCAGAAGTACAATAAAATAACAGTAGGGAGGCTATATATACAGGGGGGGGTACCGGTGCAGAGTCAATGTGCGGGGGCACCGGCTAGTTTGAGGTAGTTGAAGTAATATGTACAATGTGGGTAGAGTTAAAGTTACTATGCATAAATAATTAACAGAGTAGCAGCAGCGTAAAAAGATGGGGTGGGGGGGGGGGCAGTGCAAATAGTCCGGGTTAGCCATGATTAGTTGTTCAGGAGTCTTATGGCTTGGGGGTAGAAGCTGTTGAGAAGTCTTTTGGACCTAGACTTGGCACTCCGGTACCGCTTGCCATGCGGTAGCAGAGAGAACAGTCTATGATTAGGGTGGCTGGAGTTCTTTGACAATTTTGAGGGCCTTCCTCTGACACCGCCTGGTATAGAGGGTCCTGGATGGCAGAAGCTTGGCCCCAGTGATGTACTGGGCCTTACGCGCACTACCCTCTCAAATCTTTTCAGTCTCCTGAGGGGGAATAGGCTTTGTCGTGCCCTCTTCACGACTGTCTTGGTGTGTTTGGGACCATGATAGTTTTGTTGGTGATGTGGACACCAAGGAACTTGAAGCTCTCAACCTGTTCCACTACAGCCCCGTCGATGAGAATGGGGGCGTGCTCAGTACCTCTTTTTGGGGGCACAACGGGGGCACAACGGCCACTTTGGCAGCAAAAGGTGGGGATTCTTTAGGGTGCAGTACGGCCACACAAGGGGGATGCCACCGGGAAATTCGAGGCCTGGTGAGAATATTATCAAATGCTTGTCAATTTGTGAATGAGAGACTGATGAAGTGTATGCAGGCTGCACAATAAATAAATCAGAGCTCATGCCTTTCATGGGACTTTGCTCTGGATAAGAGTGTCTGCTAAATGACTAAAATGTAATGTAAATGTAATGTGGAGAAGTCTGTCTTCACTTATAGCCTATTTCTTAGCTGTGAGAAGTCTGTCTTCACTTATAGTCTACTTCTTAGCTGTGAGAAGTCTGTCTTCACTTGTAGCCTATTTCTAGCTGTGAGAAGTCTGTGCTTTCACTTGTAGCCGATTTCTTAGCTGTGAGAAGTCTCTCTTAACTTGTAGACTATTTCTTAGCTGTGAGGAAGTCTTAGCTGTAAGAAAATAGGGCTACAAGTGAAGACCAGACTTCTCACAGCTAAGAAATAGGCTACAACGATTGAAGTACAGACTTTCTCAGCAGCTAAGAAGTAGACTACAAGTGAAGAAAGACTTCTCAGCTAAGAAATAGGCTACAAGTGAAGACAGACTTCTCACAGCTAAGAAATAGGCTACAAGTTTAAGACAGACTTCTCACAGCTAAGAAATAGGCTACAAGTGACGACAGACTTCTCACAGCCTAAGAAATAGGGCTACACGTTAAGACAGACTTCTCACAGCTAAGAAATAGCTACAAGTGAAGACAGACTTCTCACAGCTAAGAAATAGGCTACAAGTTAAGAGAGCTTCTCACACTTAAGAATAGGCTACAAGTGAAGACAGACTTCTCACAGCTAAGAAATAGGCTACAAGTGAAGACAGACTTCTCACAGCTAAGAAAGAAATATTGCTACAAGTGAAGACAGGACTTCTCACATTATATTTACATTTACATTTTAGTCATTTAGCAGACAGCTCTTATCCAGAGCCAACTTACAGTTAGTGAGTGCATAAATTCTTTTTTTCATACTGGCCCACCGTGGGAAACCAAACCACAACCCTAGGCGTTGCAAACGCCATGCTCTACCCAACTGATCTACAGGAGGCCTAACACAATCCTGTAATAAATGTATTGTCCCTCCTTTTTTGAAGCAAGGGCCAGGCAAACGCCAAATAGGGTTGGAAACGTTCTCCATCATGCTAGATGTAGCCCCAGATAGTTTCCTCCCAGTATGTCGTGCATGCCATCTTTCCAGAGCTGGTGTAGCGGCAGCCATTGTCTGTGTGGCAGGTCATGTCTGATAGGCTGAAGAGGACCAGCAGCCAGTTAATTGGCTGCTCCTTATTTTCATATCTGCGCCAGGGGTAGTAGTGGTTTACACACTATGGGCTCCATTGTATTTCCTACTGGTCTACACTCTTCACAATCTAATAAGTAGGCATAACAAGTGAAAGTACAAGACTTCTCAAAGCTAAGAAATAGGCTACAAGTTATAGACAGACTTTCTCGACAGCGAAGAAATTTTTAGGGCTACAAGTGAAGACAGAAACTATTCTCAAAGCTAAGCAATAGGCTACACGTTTAAGACAGACTTCTCATAGCTAAGAAATAGGCCTACAAGTGAAGACAGGACTTCTCACAGCTAAGAATAGGCTACAAGTTAAGAGAGACTTCTCACACTTAGAAATAGGCTTCAAGTGAAGACAGACTTCTCAACAGCTAAGAGAATAGGCTACAAGTGAAGAACCAGACTTCCTCACAGCTAAGAAATAGGCTACAACTTAAGACAGACTTCTCACAGCTAAGAAATAGGCTACTAGTGAAGACAGGACTTCTCACAGCTAAGGAAAAGGGCTAAACAAGTGAAGACCAGACTGCTCACATTATATGTACAGTACATTTTTAGTCATTTAGAAGACACCTCTTATCCAGAGCAACTTACAGTTAGTGAGTGGCATAACATTCGTTTTTCATACTGGACCCCCGGTGGAAACCAACCCCCACAACCCTGAAGGTTGCAAACGCCATGATCTACCAAATGAGTCTACAGGAGGCCTAACACAACCCTTTAATAAAATGTATTGTCCCCTCCTTTTTGAAGCAAAGTGCAGCAACGCCATAGGGTTGAACGTTCTCAACATCATGCTGATAGGTAGGCCCAGATAGTCCTCTCCAGTATGGTCGTAGCTGCCATCTGTCCAGAGCTGTGTAGCCGGCAGGCTGGTCTGTGTGGCAGGCAGGTGATAGGCTGAAGAGGACCAGCAGCCAGTTAATGGCCTGCTCCTATAATTTTTCGATCTGCTCCATGGGTAGTGGTTTGACACAGCTAGGGGCTCATTGTATTTCCTACTGGTCTACAACTCTTCACATCTAAAATAGGCTACAAGTTAAGACCGACTTCTCAACAGCTAGAAATAGGCTACAAGTGAGGACAAGACTTCTCACAGCTAAGAAATATGGCTACAGTGAAGACAACTATTTCTCAAGCTAAGAAATAGGCTACAAGGTGAGACAGACTTCTCCAGCGTAAGAATAGGATACAAGTGAGGACAAGACTCTCATAAGCTAAGAAGTAGGCTATAAGTGAAGGACAGACTTCTCACAGCTAAGACATAGGCTAGCAAGTGGGACAACTTCTCACACCTAAGAAATAGCACCAGTGAGGACTTTCTCAAAGCTAAGAAAATAGGCTACAACGTGAAGACATACCTTCTCACAGTAAGAAATAGGATACAAGTGAGACAGATTCTCAAGCTAAGAAGTAGGGCTATAAGTGAAGACAGACTTCTCACAGCTAAGAAATAGGATACAAGGAGGACAGACTTCTCACACCTAAGAAATAGGCCACAAGTGAGGAGGACCTTCTCACAGCTAAGAGGTAGGCTACAAGTGAAGCAAGACACACTGGGACGCAACTCATCCCTCTTATCAAATTCCGTCAGGCGCATATTGAAAAGATGTTAGAAGAACTGGCATATTTAGCCTACTTTCCGTCAGCCAACAAAGTGAGTAGGCTAAACGAACAGCAGTAGCCTAGTCAATACTATCCCCATAGTACAAAAGTTGACCTATTCTTATTGGTCAACTTCTCTTCCTGTGCAATAAATAAATATTCCCAAAACATACGCTGGGACAGTTGTGGGTGATGCGATAGAGCCTAAATTGATACAACCACTTGCACAAAAAAACCTTTGAAACGCAATGAGGCTGACGCAACAGATCAGACCGTTTAGCTTAAAATGTTGATAAGCGATTAGGCTATGTCATCACAAATATGAGCGCAGCAATGGGCCACACGGCCGTAGGCTTATAAGCGCGCAAGGTTCCAAAACAGCATTAAATTATGCGGGGGAAAACACGTTCTCTCAAAAAGTGAACGCAAAATTCGATTATGCATGTACTGCTTTTATTATAAAGGGTGACATTTTTATGGTGAAAAATTATGCTTCCCCAACTTGAAACTCATGCCAAACCGCCTTAGGTATGCCAGTTAGGCTCCTACCACCCTTGTAAAGAGGATTAATGTGCTTAATTTTTAATAAGTTATTTGTCCACTTTAGTTGTGATACAAACATTATCAAAACATATACTCCTTACCCCCAGGTAAATTAAACAAGTTGTTTTTGTGTTGGAACATTTTAAAAGATGCACTCTGCAGAAATCGATCCCAATCCATTTCATGAGTTGCTAAAATGTGAATAGTTGTTAAAATTTTTGTTTGTGACAAAACAAGCAGTCATCTGTGTGTAGAGAATGCATTTGCATCTAAACGCGCTGTGAAATATCATTTTTCCATAACTAAAAATTATTGTATATTCCAGCTGTTTTGCAGATGGTGTACAAAAACCGCAAGTAAAATATGCAAAAAGGAAACTTCAGAACGGGAAGCATAAGAAATAGCACACATAGAAACAGATTTACCACTTCTTAGACTTTCTTTTCAATGGGGAATTTGGTGTTATGGTCGCAGCCAAAAAGTTACATATTGGATCTTTACAATAAATAATATGACAGAATGCATTGAAACTTCACACTCAGTAAAAACTCTGAATGAGTAAATAAAAGTCATTATTATGATGAAATTATTTTTACAGTGTTAACGAGCAGGATGTCTGAATAGGTTCTGTGTCACCATGACCTCACTCTGTAGATCAAGAGGGGTATACTACATGAAGGAGCAGGGAGTTAGCCAGCTACCTTCTATTTTAGAAAAGAGAAGCTTGAAATGGGTCATGTTTAATGGACTCAACAATCAAAAACCACATTTAGCTATTGAACTAAGTTATTTTCCGGCTGTTAATCAAAGTTAAAAAGCTGGCTAACTTGTTGAATCTACTTTGTAGGATACCCTCCTCAGTTTGACATTTCACTTATTCTCCTCTATCGGGAAGGAAAGGCTGGTATTCTCTAGACTCTAGCCACCACCTAGTGGGGGAATGGATTCATGTGATTCTTCAATACTCTAGCCACACCTAGTGGGGGAATGGATCAATGTTATTCTCAATACTCTAACCCCACCAAATGGTGGAATGGATCAATGTTCTGCTCAATACTCAACCCACTCCTAGTGGGGGAATGGTGCAGTGTTTTTTTCTCAATACTCTAGCCCCACCTAGTGGTGGAAATGGGATCCAATGACACCACACGGAGGGACTACCAGAACTAGTGGTGAACAGGGACTACATTCAATCAGGGCACACTGTAGGCAAAACGTTTTTTTTGTAATGGGAAACCAAAACAAGCATTTTTTTTTTGGTTTTTTCCTATTGGATACGTTTCAGGTAGTCCCTCCCTGTTTCAGTTAGTTTTCTTCCAGTTGGTACGTGATTTACATTTTAGTCATTTAGCAGACACTCTTATCCAGAGCCGACTTTACAATTAGTGAGTGCATACATTTTTCATTCTGGCCCCCCGTGGGAACGAAACTCCACAACCCTTGCGTTGCAAGCGCCGTGCTCTACCAACTGAGCTAACAGGAGGCCCCTTGTACAGTATTGAATATACCCTGGGTTTCTCCTTGTCACAGACCAAACCAATTTACAGAAATCTGGAACCCGTATTCATCAAAGCAGCTCAGAATAGGATTGCCTGATCTAAGGATGAGGCACCCCATGCCCATGTAATCTATACTAATTATTTTCTAAAAGGCAAAATTAGAATAGCTCAGCAGTCCTACTCAGAGTCCGCTTTATGAATACGGGCCCAGGCTGGAACCCCTTCAACCCAAATAGCAGGTGTCAGTTCCAAGGAGGCCCTCCCGTCTAGCTGGGGGGGGGGGAAAGAAGAGAAAACAGACCCAGGAGATGACCCGGATTAGAAGGTGCCAGACTCAGATTGGTACTATAGTTCCTCCGGACCGGAGTTGGAGAACCCTGGAAGTATAATTGACATCAGTTTATGTTAGCTTTAATTACAGAATTATTGCATCAATTCCATGGACCTTTTTTAGAATGACCTTTTTAAGAACTTCTGTCGGATCCACTATTCACCAAGACTAGATCAGGTTTTTTCATTGAGAACAATCCTTTATTCATTTAGATGAGTTTCATAATCAATCTATTCCATTCAAACATTTCCTTGGAATCTACACATGTCCTCCTGTGGGGGAAAAACAACCGTGGGTTTGCCTAGGTTACCCCATTGGCTCACAGCAAAAAACGTGAACTTTTTCAACAGAAGACAATTTCTTGGTGTGCTTGTTTTTAGTCAATTACAAAAACTACATTTAGAAAAGTGCGATATATCTTAAAGATTACTTTTTAACACTCGCCTGCTTCCGAGCGTTATCCATACTTAGTAAAAAACATAATATTGTAGCGCTTCCCTCATGCCCTTTTCATTGGCGGTGCTAGCAGCACTGTGAATGCTAGCTAGATAGCAAAGACAAACAAAACGACCTACACACAGTACAAGTAAGTTTAGTGGAGTTACAAACCGGAAATTATACTAATCAAGTATACATTTCTTACCTGCGATGAAAAATGTTCCAACACACGATCGATACGGGTTAGCCTACCTGGACACTGTGTCACCACATTTCCCACTCTCCCATGCGGAGTAGCCTTGAAGCAAACAGGGATCTTTCCCACTCTCCCCATGCTGAGTAGCCTGAAGCCAAGAGGGCTCTTTCCCCACTCTCCCATGCTGATTAGGCCTGAAGCCACAAGGGCTCTTTTACCACTCTCCCATGCTGAGTAGCCTGAAGCCAGAGGGCTCTTTCCCACTCTCCAATGCTGAGTAGCCGGAAGTCAAAAGGGCTCCTTCCCCACTCTCCCATTGCTGAGTATTCTGAAGCCACAGGGCTCTTTCCCACTTCTCACGCATGCTGAGTAGCCTGAAAGCCACAGGGATCTTTTCCCACTCTACCATGCTGAGTAGACTGAAGCAAAGGAGGCTCTTTCCCACTCTCCCATGCTGAGTAGGCCTGAAGCCACAGGGCTCTTCTCTTCCACACTCTCCCATGCTGATTAGCCTGAAAGCCACAGGGCTCTTTCCCCACTCTCCCCAATGCTGAGTAAGCCTGAAGCCACAGGGGCTCTTCTCACAGGATCTGTATCCCCTACGTGGGAGTATTGCGGAACGATAGGTCCAGGATGTTTTTAAACCTTTCCGGTACATTGACAACACATCTCAGCTATCAGCGTGGTTTTGTTATTTCTGTAATAAACAAAGATCCAACGGACCAAGTTTGGCGTCGTTTTACAAAAGGGAGTGTCAATAGGGAAGAATGGTTTTGTTTCCCAAATTTGTGGCCGTGGTGGAGAGAAATTCCTTATTATTTGGTGAGTGATGGACGCGAGAGTTAATACTGGGTTGTAGGTGTGCATGGTTCCTCAACAATGCAACCAGCAGTTGTCCAGTGTGAAGCAGTTGGAGTCTGACTCAAATAAAAACCATTTTCCACAACTTCTTAGTTTTTGAAACTGTTTAGTCAAAATAATAAAAGTGTAAAAAACAATCATAATTAATGAAATGACACGGTTAAACCGACGTAACGCTCCATGGAACTCCTCCTTGCCTATTGAAGTTCAGTTGTGATGGTCACAGTTGTGACGTCACAGGGACTATTTCAGAGCCATATATTTAGAGAGTGCGGCCAACTTTTAGAATGTTTAATATTGTCTAATTTAGACATTCTGTTACATAGGCACATTGGTCATGTAATTATTAATGGAGAGCTACACGGCTTCAGTGACATAGCATTGTGGTCATGTAATATTAATGGAAGAGCTAACACGGCTCTTTACCTAGCATTGTGGTCATGTAATATTAATGGAGAGCAACACGGCTCAGTACACAGCATTGTGGTCATGTAATATTAATGGGAGAGCTTAACACGGGCTCAGTTACACAGCCTGTGGTCATGTAAATTAATGGAGCTAACACGGCTTCAGACACAGCATTGTGGTAATGTAATATTAATGGAGAGCTAACACGGCTTCAGTTACACAGCATTGTGTTCATGTAATATAAATGGAGAGCTAACAACACGGCTTCAAGGTTTTTTTTACACAGCATTGTGGTCATGTAATTAAATGGAGAGGCTAACACGGCTTCAGTTACACAGCATTGTGGTCTGTAATAATTAATGGAGAGCTACACGCTTCAGTTACACAGCATTGTGGTCCATGTAAATATTAATTGAGAGCTTAACACGGCTTCTGTTACACAGACATTTGGTGGTCACGTAATAATTAAGGAGAGCTAACACGGCTTCTGTTACATAGCATTGTGGTCATGTAATTTAATGGAGAAGCTAACACGGCTTCTGTTACATAGCTTGTGGTCATGTAATATTAATGGAAGAGCTAACACGGCTTCAGTTACATATCATTTGTTCATGGTAATATTAATGGAATAGCTAACGACAGCTTTCATACATAGCATTGTGGTTCAGGGGTAATTTTAATGGAGATCAAAACCGGGCTTCTATTTTCTTTTTTGGAATTTGTCATGAAAATTTGCACCAATGCAAAAAAAAAATAAATTTGTCCCCCCTCTAAAATATAGCTCTGGGCTATTCAAAAGGGGGAGCGTTCAAAACAGGGGTTTTTCTTGTAACATATACCCCAAAGGGAATTTTCCCCAATATACATTTTTTTAACAAATATAAAAAGAATAATTTAAAAACCTTAAATATGCTTTCTTTGCTTTATGGCCCCTTCCTTTTGTTTTTTCCAAAGTATGTGGTCCCCCCAAAATCTAAGCTCTAAAATCATGTGGTTAGTGGACAGGGGTTAAAAAAGATGCTGCGAAAGCTGTTTTTTAAACCCCAAGTGCCCCCTAAAAGGCCCTCCCCCTTTTTCCCCTTTGGCTTTTTCTACCCCCCAGGGACTTTGAGGAACATGCCCCCAAAAAACCCTGGGTAGGGGGCCCTTCAGTAAATGTGTACGGTTTGGGTAAAGTGTGCAGAGGAGACTCTGTAGAAGGACAAAAGTCCCACTGGCCATTCCAGAATCCCAATCCTACTTTTGTTGGAGGGGGGGGATGGAACGGGTATTTTCCTCTCCTTTTGGGAAAGGGGGGGGAGGGAACAGGTATGTCCTATTTCTGTTGGAGGGGGGGAGGGAACAGGTTTTGTCCTACTTTTGGGGGATGGGGGGATGGAAAGGTTGTTTCCTTGTTACTGTGCCGGCAGGGGTAACTGTCCTTAGACCCGAGCAGATCCCAGGACTTTCATTGTGTCAACCCTACAAAAACAGTCCCCCCTCTCCTTTTTGATTGATTTATACAGTATGTCACTCCTAAACACCCCCTCCCCCCCCCTTTCACTACCTCCCAAAGTAACAGCCCCCCGTCAGACCCATCTCTACACAGCCCTTTTGGCCAAACCTCAAATCCCCTTCGGGGGGTTGATCAATGGGGTTTGCCCCCTTTTTCCCCCCAGGGCCACTTCCCTTTTTTTTCCCCTCGCAGGAGAGAGTTTTCCCTTTTTGGCTGATTTTTTGGGTTCAGTGTGAAAATCATCGGGAAATCTGGGGGGAAAAGGGCCCCAGAACAAAACACTTAATTAATTAAATTTTCAAATTTCAAATTTTTTACATTTTAACTGGTTTCCCTACCCCATGTTTGTCTTTTTGTTAAAAATATGTTAAGGGACAGAAAGGGTTTTTTGGGTCTATAATGTTGTACGGGTTTCCGGGAAATTTTCCGGAGGGGTTTACAGGAGAATTTTTGGGCCATGAAAAATTGGGGGAAAAGGTTTCCCCCGTCTTTGACTTCAGTTACATTTTTTGTCCCCCTACCTCCACCATCTGTGATGTGGGGCCCTGCCCCCCCCTACCTCCACCCTCGTGATGTAGAGTCCTGTCCCCCCCCCCCAACCCTCTGGGGAGTAGAGTTCCTGTCCCCCCTAATCCACCCTCTGTAAATGTAGAGCCTGTCCCCCCTACCTCCACCCTCTGTAAATGTAAGCCCCCGCCCCCCCCTACCTCCCCCCTTTCGGGGATGTAGAGCCCCTTCCCCCCCCAACCCCCCCCTTTATGTGATGTAGGGGTCCTTTTCCCCCCTACCTCCCCCCTTTGGGTGATGTAGAGTCCTGTCCCCCTTACCTCCACCCTCTGTGATGTAGAGTCTGCCACCCCCTACCTGGGGATTTTTAATTGTACCCCTGCTTCTTTTGCGTTTACTTTTGACCCTGTTTTCCCCTTTTTGGGGTTACATTGTCCCCCTGCTTCTCTGTGCATTTACATTTTACCCTGCTTCTCTGCGCATTTACATTTAACCCTGCTTCTCTGGGGCTTTTAAATTGTACCCTGTTTCCCTCTGTGCATTTCATTGTACCCTTTTCCCCTGTGCATTTACTTTGTACCCTGCTTCTCTGTGCTTTTAAACATTGTACCTGCTTCTCGGGTTTCCCCCATTTAAACAATTTTTAAACCATTTGACCCCCCCCGGAAAACCTTGCTTTTTGGGTGCTTTTAAACCTTTGGGTACCCCGTTTCTCTGGGGTTTTACATTGCCCCCGCTTCTTGCCCCTTTTACTTCCTAAGTTAATTTAAATTTTCTCCGGTTTTGCCAGCAAGCTTTTTTTGGTTGTTTTTCCTCGGGACGTAAAAGTGTGTCCCCAGAGTCCCCTCTCGGCACTGGGTCCCCCTTCTCCACATCGTCCTCATCCCCCTTCTAAACTCTAAAAACCCTTTCCGGGGAAATCGGGATGTGATGGATGTGAAAGTCTGGATGTGAAAGTGATGACATTCTTTTCCCAACCCAAACTGAAACGGCAAAAAAAAAAAACAACTTTTTAAAAACTTTGAAATGTTTAATGTGAAACCCTTTTTTGGTAAAGGCCTGATGAGAAACGCTTAAAAACCCATTTTTCTATTCAAACTAGAAAATTACTGTAAAAACCCCCACGTTTTGGGAATATGGGACCAGGTTTCTGGTTGTGACTTTTGGGGCCAGACGGGACCATTGGGAATCTCGGGGACCCCGATTTTTCCTGTTTGCCCTCTGGGATTTTGTTAGTATTTTTTTTTGCATTCGTAAATTTAAAAAAGATTTTATGAGGGTTCGAAAAAAATAGTAAAAAGCTGTAAATTTTTACCAAACAACTTTCCTTACTTTTGGGGGTAAAAAAAGGCACTCACCCTTTAAACATCTTTTGGTAAAAAACCATACAGTCTCTATTTTGGGAAATGAAATTTGGGCTGAACATAGAGCGCTCAACCCTTCATGGACAGCAGCTGATCTTTTCCTTTTTTTTTTGGGTTTTAAGGTTGGGTCTTCCCTGAGGGGAAAACGGTGAGTCGGGTCTCCCCCTGATGGGTATGGGTGAGTCTGGTCCCCTCCGGGGGGAAACAGGTGAGCCCTGGTCTTTTCCTTTTGGGGTACGGGTGGACTGGTCTCTCCGGTTGGGTTTTCAAATAACACACGTAAAAGGTTCAGTCACTCACAAAGGAGGCGGGTGAGGAAAGGTTTGGCTCTTTAATGGCCAAAAAGGAGCAAATTTGGAATAAATTTAAAACCCACAGGGAACCCTTTTTCCATGTTTCTGCTCCACCCTATACCAGGGAGCACACCCTCCCCAAATTTAAAAGGTCCCACCAACCTCCTTTTGGTTTTCGTTTTATTGATTAAATGAAATTTTGTCTCTGCCCTGGGGAATTTCAGAATATTTTTTTTTGAGAAAAATTTAAAATTTTAAAGTTTTTCATTATCTCTGTAGGAATGTTTTTTATCTCAAATTAAAATGGTTTGGCATCAGGATTTTTACTCTTCATGGCCCACACAGCTGGAAAACGGGAAAGGTTTGGCCTCCCTGAGGGGTTTTGGGGATTCAATTTAAAACCAACACAAAAAAAAACCTTTTTCAGCAGTAAATATCTGTATATATAATGTACCTACAGGGGCCCTTTAAAATTTCCCCAAATCATATGACCACCCATAAAAAAAATTTCCAATGTTACCCTTAGAAAGGAAACCCAGCCCCGGGCCCTTAGACTTTAGGGGGTTAAATAAAGTGTCCCTTTTTTTGTGAAAACAACGTTTTTTGTGGTTTTGGGTCTGGGGGTCGGGGCCCAGTCTCCCTTTTGGGGGTTTGTATTTTCATGAAATTCCCCACTTGGGGGCCCGATGTGAAACCCCCAATTTAAGCTGCTCCCTTTGGCAAAAATTTTGGGTTTCCAAATAGTATCTATTTTCCCCAAAAGTGTGCATTTCCCCCCACTGATTTAAAAGGGAACATGATGGATAAGAAATATGGGGGAAACCCCTCTGTACCCCAACCCCTTTAAACCAATCCAAGGGTTTTTTAAATGTTTGGGAAGTAGTGAACAAAGCACACTTCGGGGGGGGAAAAAAAGGTTGGAGATTTTGGGTACACACCCGGGGGTCAGCAGTTTTTTAAATTTTGTCCACCGGGCAATAGGCCCCCCTTCTACTATTTGTTTTTTCCCCCATCCCCAGACGCGCCCCTCAGTAAAATAACAACAAGTGCCCGTTACTGCCCCTCTCCTGTTGTACTCCCTGTGCCCTTTTAAACCTTCCTGGAACATTATGTCATCCTAAAGACAAAAAAGGGCACACCCATTCTGTGGTTTTCTTCAATCATTTATTGATTTATGTTTTTAAATTTGGGAAACAATCCCCCATCAATTTTAAAATGCCCTGTAAATGTGCCAGATTTAGCCAGCTAGCCTTTTCACCCTGTAGTCCCTGGGCAATAGTTTAAAAAAACTTTTTAGCATCAAACATTTAAAAAAAAAGTCCCAAAGGGGAATTAAAAAATAAAAACCGCTAGAAGTTAAAAATAATAAAAAAAAATTTTTGGGGAAAAGAAAAACAAAAAAAAATTAAAAAGTCCCAAAAAATAACACCCAAAAAGGTTGATAAGTGGCCCCAACCCTCTTTTGGGTTAAAAACCACTTTGAACCCTTTTTAATGTAAAAATCCCCAACACTAGCCCCAGTCAAAATTTGTTCGTCCCTCGGGCACCCCAATGGGGGGGAAACCCAAGTTTCCCCTCACGACCCCAAGGGACAGCGGAGTCACTCACCCCCTTTCCCCGGGGGACATTTGAAACCCCACCTTTTTAAAGGAAATACAGGGGGGGAAAAAAAAATTATTTGGTCACCCAAACCAATTTTTGCAAGTTTTCCCATTTTAAAAAGATGACAGGGGCCCTGTAATTTTTCATCATAGGTAAAAGTCAAATATGACAGACAAATTGGGGAAAAAAAAATCCAAAAAATCACTTTGGGAGGTTTTTTTTTAAGGGAATTTTTTTGAAAAATTAGGTGGAAAAAAAGTTTTGGCCCACCTACAAACAACCCAAGTTTTCCCGGGCTCTATAAACCTGAAATTTCTTCTTTAAGAGGCCCCCCTTCTGCCCTCCCTTTTAAACCTGTTTTAATGGCACCTTTTTGAAACTTGTTATCAGTAAAAAAAGACACCTGTCCCACACCTCAAACAGTCCACTCCAAATCCCACTATGGCCAGACCAAAGAAGCTGTCAAAGGACAGCGGCCAGAAACAATTGTAGACCTGCACCAGCTGGAGACTGAATCTGCAAGTAGGTAAGCACTTGGTTTAAAGAAATCAACTGTGGGAGGACTTATATAGGAATGGAAGGACATACAAGAGACCACTGGATAATCTCCCTCGATCTGGGGCTCCACGCAAGATTCTCACCGCCGTGGGGTCAAAATGCTCACAAGAGACGGTGAGCAAAAATCCCAGAACCAAACGGGGGGGACCTAGTGAATGACCTGCAGAGAGTCTGGGATCCAAAGTAACAACGCCTACCATTTGTAACACACTACGCCCCCAGGGACTCAAATCCTGTCCAGTGCCAGACGTGTCCCTCATGCTTAAGACAGTACACATGTCCACGGCTCTGTCCTGAAAGTTTTGCTAGAGTGCATAGAATTGGAAGCATCCAGGAAGAGGACTTGGGAGATGGTCATATGGTCCAGATGAAAACCAAAATAGACACTTGTTTGAGTTTTAATAATAAAACTCAACTTGTCGTGTGTTGGAGGGACAAAGAATGCCTGAGTTTGCATCTAAAATGATACACCATACCTACTTGTGAAGCATGGGCAGGCTGGAAACATCATGCTCTTGGGGTCTGGTTTTTCTGCAAAAAGGGACCGGGACGGAGATCGTGTAAAGGAACGAACATAGCACTGGCGGCCAATTCGATCATCGTGAGATTTATGAGGTGAAAACCTCCTTCCATCACAGAAGGCATTGAAGATGAAACGTGGCTGGGTTCTTTGCAGCATGACAATGATCCCTCAAACACACGCACGGCCACCGGGCACACGTAAGGAAGGTAGAGGCTGTCCTTTGTCGTTAATGAAGCATTTCAAGGTCCCTGGAGTGGACTAGCCAGTCTCCAGATCTCAACCCATAACAAAATCTGTTGAGAGGGAGTTTTGGAAAGTCAAGTGTTGCCCCAGCAGACAAGCCCAACACATTCAGTCGGCTCTAGAGGAGACTTCTGGCATGGAGGAATGGGCCAAAATACTACGCGAACAGTGTGTGAAAACCTATGTGTGGAAAGACTTACAGAAACATTTTTGAACTGTGTCGTTGCCAACAAATGGTATATAAACAAAGTATTGAGAAACTTTTGTTATTGACCAAATACTTATTTTTCCCACCATAATTTGCAAATAAATTCATTAAAAATCCTACAATATGATTTCTGGATTTCTTTTCTAATTTTGGTCTGTCATAGTTTGACGTTGTACCTATGATGAAAATTAACGGCATCTCTCATCTTTTTAAGTGGGGGAGAACTTGCACAATTGGTGGCTGCCTAATCTTTTATTTTCCTCCACTGTACCTGTGATAGGATAAAGTAATCCTTACCCAACCCCCCAAAAAAACTAAAAAAAAAAAAACTGCATGAAAATGCACCAATTTGTAAGTCTTCTCTGGAATAAGAGCGTCTGCTAAATGACGTAATGTAAAATGTAATGTGAGGCCTTCTGGAATTGGTTCCAGTGATGACAGTTTTTTCACAAAAAGCCTGAAATATTTTTTTTTTAGGGGGTAGATCAGCTTTAATATTGCAGATAGATTGAAACTTCTGTACTGCTCACGTCAATCCCCATATGTTTTTTTTTTTTTCGCGCATATATATATACATATATAAAAAAACACACCAAAATATATACAATAAAAAATACAACAAATATATATAGCGAGAACAATATATATATGTGCTGCCTGAGTGGTGCAGTGGTCTAAAGACACTGCATCGCTGTGCCCTAGAGATCCTGGTTTGAAGCCGGCGCACAATTGGTTCAGGGTAGGGGAGGGAAATGCCTGCAGGGTGTAAACTCAGTTGGTAGAGCGTGGCGTTTGCAATGCCAGGGTTTGGGGTTTGATTTCCACGGGGGGGCCTGGTATGAAGAAAAATATATAATGTATGCACTCAGCTAACTGTAAGGTTGCTCTGGATAAGATGGGTCTGCAAAATATTATACTATACATATCCTTTTTAAAAAAAAAATTTCCCTTTTTTACTTTTCCAAACCCCACCATCCCCTTTCCCCCAATTGGAGGGGAAAAATAGTGAACAACAAAAAGCTTTAGGCCTCTACATTTATCCTTTTACATACTATTCCCTTTTATGGCCCCAGTCAAAAAATTAATTTTTTTTGTTTTTACTCCTGAACTTCCTCCGATCAATTTTTTGTGTTCCCTCTGGGTTTGCTTTATTGCCCTATCTTTTAACCCGTTGGGCCTTTTACCCAAAAACTAAAAATAAAACCTATATAATTTTTATGGACACGGGTCTTACATAGTTTTTTCTTGTTGTTATTAGTTTTGTTTATGTTTTTTTTTTTTGGGTGGAAAGTCAGAGATGGGAGGCTAACCTGGGGCTGTTTTATAACTGGGTAGCTCTGGGTTGGGGAAAAACTGGGTTTTGGGTTTTATAAACTGGGGTGCTCCCCTTGGGTAACACGGGGCCCGTTTTTATACTGGGAAACCTTGCTGGCTAGCCTTCTGGTTAAGCACCTGGTCTGTTTATAGCTGGCTAGCTCTGCTGGCTACACCTGGTTCTTTTAAGGGCTAGCCTGCTGGCTAGCCTTGATGGTTAACACTGGGTCTGTTTGAATAGCTGGCTAGCTCTGCTGCTAACACTGGGTCTGTTGATAACTGGCCAGCTCTGCTGGGTAACCACTGGGTCTGGTTTTGATAGCTGGCTATCCCTTGCTGTTAACACTGGGTACTGTTTGATAGCTGGCTAGCCTTGCTGGTTAACACTGGGTCTTGTTTGATAGCTGGCTAGCCTTCCTTGTTAACACTGGGTCCTGTTTGATAGCTGGCTAGACTTGCTGGCTAACACGGGTATGAGAAGGGATAGAAGGGGCTAGTCTTCCTGGTTAACAGGGGGGGGGGGGGGGGGGGGGGGGAGGTCTGTTTGATAGCTGGCTACCCTTGCTGGCTAACACTGGGTTCTGTTTGATAGCTGGTTTAGCCTTGCCTCTCCTAAACACTGGGTTCTGTTTTGATAGCTGGGCTAGCCTGTGATGGCTAACACACGGGTATGTGTTTGAGAGCTGGCTAGCCTTGCTGGGCTAACACTAGTGGTGCTGTTTGAGTAGCCCGCTAGCCTTGCCTTGGCTAAACACTCCCGGTCTGTTTGATAGCTGGATAGCCTTGCTGGCTTAACACTGTGTCTGTTTGATAGATGGCTGTCCTCTGTTTAGCAACTGGGTTTATGTCTCCCCCCCCCTTGAAACTTAGACAGTGGAAGTGAGTGGCCCCACTTCTCAATGATTCACCTCCATCAGAAGTTAAGAAGTCGTGGTGTTTATGGTTCTTACAGTGATGAGTGGTATTAAAGTGGTGGTGTACTCCAGGGTGTGGTAACTACAGGGGGGGGCATGCAGTGTGTGGTGCTGCAGTGTTTGGTAACTGCATGTGTGTGGTACTGCAGTGTTGTGGCACTAGAGTGTGTGGTAACTGCAGTGTTGGGAAACTACAGTGTGTGGTACTCTGCCAGTGTGGTGGGGGGGTACTGCAGTGTGTGTGTGGTACGGCAGTTGTGTTGGCACTACAGTGTGTTGGCAACTACAGGTGTTGCACTACAGTGGTTTGTGTTCTGCAGTGTGTGGCTACTGCAGTGGGTGGTACTGCAGTGTTATGGGTACTATAGTGTGTGGTGTCTACAGTGTGTTGTGTGTGTGTGTGTGTGTGTGTGTGTGTGTGTGTGTGTGTGTGTGTGTGTGTGTGTGTGTGTGTGTGTGGTACTACAGTGTGTGTGGTACTACAGTGTGTGGTACTGCAGTGTGTGTGGTACTACAGTGTGTGGGTATTACAGTGTGTGGTATTACAGTGTGTGGTACTGCAGTGTGTGGTACTGTAGTGTTTGGTACTACAGTGTGTGGTACTACAGTGTGTGTGTGTGTGGTACTACAGTGTGTGTGTACTACAGTGTGTGGTACTGCAGTGTTGGGGGGGGGTCTGTGGTACGCAGTGTGTGTGGGTACTAGACTAGTGTGTGGTATTACAGTGTGTGGTATTACAGTGTGTGGTACTGCAGTGTGTGTTACTACAGTGTGTGTGTGTGTGTGGTACAACAGTGTGTGTTGTACTACAGTTTGTGTTGTACTACAGTGTGCTGTATTGCAGTGGGTGTTGTACTAAAGTGTATTGTATTGCAGTGTGTGTGGTACTAGAGTGTGTATGGTACTACAGTGTGTGGTATTACAGTGTGTGGCATTACATTGTGTGTGTGTGGTACTGCAGTGTGTGGTACTGCAGTGTGTGGTATTACAGTGTGTGTGGTGCTTCAGTTTGTGGTACTACAGTGTGGTACTTCAGTGTGTGTGGTACTACATTGTGTTGTACTACAGTGTGTTGTATTACAGTGTGTGTGTGACACTACAGTGTGTGGCACTACAGTGAGTGGTACTACAGTGTGTGTGGTACTACAGTGTGTGGTACTACAGTGTGTGGCACTGCAGTTACTGGAACTAAAAAAGTGTGTTATTACAGTGTGTGGTACTACAGTGAGTTGTACTACAGTGTTTGTGGAATTACAGTGTGTGGTACTAGATTGTGATGTATTTCAGTGTGTGTGGTATTACAGTTTGTGGTACTACAGTGTGGTATTACAATGTGTGGTACTACAGTGTGTGGGTAGAGTCCAGTGACTGAGAGTCAGTGTGAGTAGAGTCCAGTGCAGTACATTTTTACATTTTAGTCCATTTAGGTAGACGCTCTTTAATCCAGAGCAAACTTAACCGGTAGTGCGTGCGTTACATTATTGGATATTTTTTTTTTTTCATACGGGCCCTCATGGGAATCGAACCCACAAACCCTGAGTTGCAAGCGCCATGCTCTACCAACTGAGCTACATCCTCTGGCGGCCATTCCCTCCACCTTCCCTGGGCCAATTGTGCGCCGCCCCATGGGTCTCCCTCCCACGGTCCCGGCCGGCTACGACAGAGCCTGGAATCGAACCAGGATCTCTAGTGGCACAGCTAGCACTGCAATTGCAGTGCCTTAGACCACTGCACGCCACTCGGGTAGTATTGTGTCGAGTGTGTGGGTAGAGTCCAGTGCCTAAGAGTCAGTGTAGTATGTTTGAGTGTGTGGTATGAGTCTCAGTGCCTGAGAGTCAGTGTAGTTATGTTTGAGTGTGTGGGTAGAGTCCAGTGCCAGAGAGTCCAGTTGTAGTATGGGTGAGTGTGTGGGTAGAGTCAGATGCCAGAGAGTCAGTGCGAAATAATTCCAGATACAAAAAGAAAGAATAAGGGGGGGCAGTGTAAATAATGTAAAGAGTCCGGATAGACATTTTGATTAAACTGTTCAGAGCAGTCTTATGGCTTGGGGGTAGAAGCTGGTCAGAGAGCCTTTTTTGAGTCCTAGACTTGGCCGCTCAGGAGCCTTTGGGTCCTAAGGGTGGCTGGAGTCTTTGACAAATTGTGAGGGCCTTCCTCTGACACCACCTAGTAATAAAGGTCCTGGAGTGGCAGGAAGCTTGGCCCCAGTGATGTACTGGGCCTTACGCACTACCCTCTGTAGTGCCTTTGCGGTCTGAGGGGGCAGAGCAGTTGCCATACCAGACAGTTATAGTCAAACCAGTCAGGATGCTCTCGATTGGTGAAGTTGTAGAAACCTTTTGAGGATCTGAGGACCCATAGCAAATCCTTTCAGTTCTCCTTAGGGGGAATAGGTTTTTTGGCGTGCCTCTTCACGACTGCCCTTGGCTGTGCTTGGACCATGTTAGTTTTGTTTGGTGGATGTGGACCACCAAGGAACTGAAAGCCTCTCAACTGCCTCCACTACAGCCCTGTCGATGGAGAGAATGGGGGCGTTCCTCAGTCCTCCTCTTCTTTTCCCTGTTAGTCCACAATAATCTCACTGTGTTCTTGATCACGTTGAGGGAGAGGTTGTTGTCATGGCACCCACACGGCCAGGTTCTCTTACCTCCTCCCCTATAGGCTCCTCTGTTCGTTGTCGGGTGATCAGGCCTTACCACTGTTGTGTCATCGGCAAACTTAATGATTGAGCACACACCCTGAGGGGCCCCCGTGGTTTGAGAATTCAGCGTGGTGTAATGTGTTGTTTACCTATCCTTTACCAACCTGGGGGCGGGCCCGTCAGGAAGTCCAGGATCCAGTTGCAGAGGGAGGTGTTTAGTCCCAGGGTCCTTAGCTAGTGATGCGCTTTGAGGGCACTATGGTTGGTTGAACACTGAGCTGTAGTTCAATTAATAGGATTCTCACATAGTGTTCCTTTTGTCAGGGTAAAGGGCAGTGTGGAGCGCATAGAGATGGGCTCATCCCCTTTACCGACACGTAGCACTCACGTCCTATATCCTGAAGTGCTTTTGAAAGGCTTTTTTCATTTTCCCAACACCATATCCCAGATAACAATAGACCCTACACACCAATTTGACATCAACCCGTGCACGCAATACAGCATGAGCACAGATGTCCAAGTCAGGAGACAATCTCTATGACGCCTTCCACACTGCTCCCTTTTTCACGCGTCTTTACAAGACATACACATATACGAGCGCATTTCCGCGACTATTCCTCCCCTGCCTTTATGTGCGCCCCCCTTTCGGCCCCACCACGCCCTCCCTTTGCCCGTTCTTCGGCTCCCCTCAGTTGCGTTCCTTCCACTTGGGGATTATATATTGGCTGTTGTCGGAAGGCCAGACCAGCCTTTCAAAGCACTCATGGCTATAGACGTGAGTGCTACGTGTCACTTTTTTTTTCTCCCGGTATCATCATTTAGGCAGGTTTACCTTAGTTTTTTTGCTCCGAGGCACCCCCATAGGGGACCCTCACCCCGTGATGTTCTGCTCGAAACATTTTGAGAATACAGACTTCAGAAAGGGAGAGGTTGACAAACCCAAAAGTCAGTGAAGACACTTGCCAGTTGGGTCAGTGCGCTTGGCTGGGAGTTACATGTCCTGGTAAATTCCGTCTGCCCCCTACTGGCCTTGTGAATGTTTGTGACCTGTTTAAAGGTCTTACTCAAATCGGCTACGGAGAGCGTGATTTACACAGTCGTCCGGAACAGCTGATGCTCTCGATGCATGTTTCAAGTGTTTACTTTTCCCTCGAAAGCGAGGCATAGAAGTAATTTTAGCGTGTCTGGTAGGCTCGTGTCACTGGGCAGCTCGCGGCTGTGCTTCCCCTTTGTAGTCTGTAATAGTTTTCCAAACTCTTGCCACATCCGAAGAGGCATCGGAGCTGGTGTAGTAACGATTCGACGTTAGTCCTGTATTGGACGCTTTGCCTGTTTGATGGTTCGTCTGAGGGCCATAGCGGGATTCTTATAAGCTTACGGGTTAGAGAGTCCCCGCTCCTTGAAAAACAGCAGCTCTACCGCTTGAGCTCAGGTGCGATGTTGCTGTAATCCATGACTTTGGTTGGGGTGTGTATGTAACAGTCACGTGGGGATGACGTCATCGATGCACTTATTGATGAAGCCAGTGAACTGATTGTGGTGTACTCCTCAATGCTATCTTAAGAATCCCGGAAAACATATTCCAGTCCCTGTGCTAGCAAAACAGTCCTATAGCTTAAGCATCTGCCTGCATTCTGAACCACTTTTGTATTGACCGGAGTCATTGGTGCTGTCCTGCTTTAGTTTGTGCTTGTATGCAGGAATCAGGAGGATAGAATTATGGTCAGATTTTGAACCAAATGCGAGGGCGGAGTGATGAGATTTTGTGTGTGTGGGAGTAAAGGTGGTCTAGAGTTTTTTTTTTCCCCTCTGGTTGCACAATTTAACATGCTTGGTAGAAATGAGGTCAAAGGATTTAAGTTTTCCCCGCATTAAAGTACCGGCCACTAGGAGCGCCCCCGCCTCTGGATGATCGTTTTCCTGTTTGCTTATGGCCCCCCGTAGACAGCTCATTGAGGGCGGTCCTAAGTGCCAGCATCGGTCTGTGGTGGTAACTAGACAGCTACGAAAGAATAATATAGATGAAAACTCTCTTGGTAGATAGTGTGGTCTACAGCTTATCATGAGATACTCTAACCTCAGGCGAGCAAAACCTTGAGACTTCCTTAGATATCGGTGCACCATGCTGTTGTTTACACATTTGCATAGACCGCCACCCCTTGTCTTAACCAGAGGGCTGCTGTTCTATCCTGTCCGATACAGTGTATAGCACGTCAAGCTACAGTGAGGGAAAAAAAAAGGTATTTGTATCCCCTGCTGAGTTTGTACGTTTGCCCACTGACCAAAGAGACCATGATCAGTCTATAATTTTAAATGGTAGGTTTTATTTGAACAGTGAGAGGACAAGAATAACATCAAAAAATCCAGAAAGGAAAAACGCATGTCAAAAATGTTTATAAGATTTGATTTGCATTTTTAAATGAGGGAACTAAGTATTTGACCCACTCTGCCAAAACATGACTTTAGTACATGGTGGGCAAAAACCCCTTGTTGGCAATCAAGGAGGTCAGACTTTTTCTTGTAGTTGGCCACACATGTTTTGCATAACATCCTCAGGAGGTATTATGTCCCACTCCTCTTTGCAGATCTTATCCAAGTTCATTAAGGTTTCGAGGCTGACAGTTGGGCAACTCCGAACCTTCAGCCTCCCTCGCTACAGATTTTTCTATGGGATTAAGGTCTGGAGACTGGCTAGGTCAACTCCAGGACCTTAATGTGCTCTTCTTGAGCCACTTCACTCTGTCGGCCTGTTGGCCGTGTGTTTTGGGTCATTCGTCCATGCTGGAATATCTTTCAACGACCCATTTTCAATGCCCTGACTGAGTGGAAGGGAAGTTCTCCACCTAAACTGTGAATGGTACATGGGCCCACATCCCTTGTCCCTTTGATGCGGTGAATTGCCTGTCCCCCTTAGCAGAAAAAAACACCCCAAAGCATAATGTTTCCCACCTCCAGTGTTTTGACGGTGGGGATGGTGTTCTTGGGGTCATAGGCAGCATTCCTCATCATCCAAACACAGGCGAGTTGAGTTTGATTGCCAAAGAGCTGCCATTTTGATCTTCATCTGACGGACAACACTTTCACAAGTTCTCCATTCAGATGTTCATTGGCAAAACTTCAGAACGGGCATGTATATGTGCTTTTGCCTTGGAGCAGGGGGGACCTTGCGGGGCTGCAGG
Organism: Coregonus suidteri; assembly: GCA_036851935.1. Classification (NCBI taxonomy): domain Eukaryota; kingdom Metazoa; phylum Chordata; class Actinopteri; order Salmoniformes; family Salmonidae; genus Coregonus; species Coregonus suidteri. The sequence goes on from JAGTTL010000067.1 coordinate 225,188, forward strand.
ATTTCAGTCCTTCACAAGCGTAGTGTTTCACCAATCAGTTTTTTTGGTGACTATGGTCCCCAGCTGCCTTGAGATCATTGACAAGATCCTCCTGTGTAGTTGTCTGGGCTGATTTCCTCACCGTTCTCATGATTCATTTGCAACTCCACGAGGGTGAGATTTTTTTTTTTTTTTGGGGGCAATGGAGCCCCAGTGCCAGAGAGGATGGACAGTTCTTTGGTGTTTCTTTCCATTTGCGAATAATCGCACCAAATGTTGTCACCTTCTCACCAAGCTGCTTGTCGATGGTCTTGTAAGCCCAATTGCCCCGCTTGGTGTATGTCTATCAACCTTGGTCCCTGACATCCTTTGGAGAGCTCTTTGGTTCTTGGCCATGGTGGGAAAGTTTGGAAATCTGATTTGAATGCTTCTGTGGACAGGTGTCTTTTTTATACAGGTAACAAGATTGAGATTAGGAGCACTCCCTTTAAGAGTGTGCTCCTAATCCTCAGCTCGGTACCTGTATAAAAGGACACCCTGGGGAGCCAGAAATCTTTTCTTGATTGAGAGGGGGGTCAAATACTTATTTCCCTATTTTAAAATTGCAGATCAATTTATAATATTTTTGACATGCGTTTTTCTGGATTTTTTTTTGTTGTTATTCTGTTCTCTCACTGTTTCAAATAAACCTATACCATTAAAATGATAGACTGATTCATTTCTTTGGCAGTGTGCCAAAACGTACGAAATCAGCAGGGGATCAAATACTTTTTCCATCACTGTATATGTTATGTCAATTCATCGTTCAGCCTCAACTCTGTGAAACATAAAGATATTTACAGTTTTTTAATGTCCCATTGCAGGATAGAACAACTCAGTTGGTAGAGCATGGCGCTTGCAACGCCGAAGGGTTGTGGGTTCGTTTTCAAAAACGGTGGGCCAGTATGGAAATGTTATGCACTCACTAATTTGTATAAGTCGCTCCGAATTCAGAAGCATCGGCTACATGACTAATATGTAAATGTTGTAGTTCGTCCACTAATTATCAAGTCGATGTACGTGGCCAATAGTATCGATGGTAAAGGCAGATTAGCCACTCCGTCGCCGGCTCCTTACCAAGCTCCGCGATTATCTCATTTTCTTTCTACTGTGAATGACAGGGATGAGGGGCCCTGTCACGGGTGTCTGGTTTGCAAATCCCTATTGTCCGACTCATTAAAGAAAAAATATTATTTATGCTTATTGAACTTTGAAAGAACCTCCACTCACTGAAATCATCTTCACATTTTAGATTTACTTTGCGTCGTGTCCTAGAAACAGCCCTTTAGCCCCGCGGTAATATTGGCCATATACTACACCCCCTAATGCCTTATTCCTTAAGTATGAAACTGCGTCCGTGCAGGCCGCGTGGAGAAAAAACTGCTGATTGTGTTCGCTAGATGGGGCTGTTGTTTTCCAACGAAGCCAGGGGTAATAACATTTCAGCCTTTTGGAAAACGCCCCATACAGGACCACCTTGGCTTGAGGAAGCAGTCAGTCTCTAAGCACTCTCCCTTGAACACATCTAACAACATGCAATGTATATGTTGTTATTGATTATCTGTAATAACCATCTGTTGAATGTTCTGTGAGTTTATTTTATAGGGGAGGAGGACGTGGGTACGACTAAGTGATGAATATCTGTCTAGATGAATACCAAATATTGTTGTTCTCTTTGAGAGATGTTATCAACTCCTCCTCTCAGAGCCGTATGTCTTCAAGACCCTCATGATGGATGCCTGTCCAAAATGTTCTTTTTTTTTTAAAACAGACATTGTCTGGGTCCCAAATGAAACCTTAGTCCCCAGTGCACTACCTAGGGCTCTGGTCAAAAAAGTATGTGCACTATTTAGAGAAGAGGGTGTCATTTGGCGAACCCAACGATTATCACGTCCTCTGTGAGAGCTTTCTCAGAACCATTCATGATGGGATGGTTAAACAAAAATTGTTATTGTTTTAAAACAGTCCCAAATGGCACCATATTCCCCTATAATAGTGCATTACTTTTTGACCAGGGAGTAGCGTGCTATTTGGGATGCAAGCATTACCACCCCACTGTGAGAGCTGTCCTTCAGTCCCTCCAATAAAAAAAATGTGCTTGACTCAAAAAGTCTATACTCAGAGGTATTTACTGGTGCAGGGTTTAAAAGGCTTGTGAACTGTGAAAATAAACTCCACTCACTGAAATCATCTGTGTTGTAATGTTCTACAGAAGAAAACTAATTTGGGGGGGGGGGAACATTGACGAATTGCATTGAGTGCAGCTGTTCCAAGCTTTCTTTCTTCATACCACTCATGTCCTGATTAATAACATATCTGGATGTTCTCTTTTAAAGACATTATCACTCATGATGAATACCATATTGGATTGTTTATATTTTTAAAGACATTTTCACATCATGAATGAATACCATATCTTGGATGTTCTCTTTTAACGACCCATTCTCAACTCTGTGAGAGCCAATCTCATCCTGGAGATGTGTGTAACTGAGGGGAAGAATCAATTGGCGAGTAAAACTTATCAGAGACCTGGGGCCCCTATCCACAAAGCAATTTGGAGGATACTGCTGATCTAGGATATGTCCATGCAGTCTTATTTCATGATGATTCTTAAAGTCCATAATGATTGCTAGAATGGGCCTGTATTCATAAAGGGTCTCAGAGTATGAGTGCATGGATCTAGGAGTCAGCTTGGCCTTTGTAAAACTCAGGTAATCTTATTTATTATGATCCTAAAAAGGCAAACAAACGGAGACACCTTTCTGAATATAATAAGTCCGTTCACATCAGGACAGGTCTTTGTTCCATTAACATAATATGTTAGTACTATACCAACTAGTCTTTAAATAAACTGTTTCTTTTTTCTATAAATCATTGCCTCAGCTTGTAAACAACCCTTGTGGTATGTGGTGGTGTTGTTCCCTATAGCAGCCTTGTCAATAAACCTTGTGGCGGTCTCTATAACAGCTTGTCAATAAACCTTGTGGTTGTGTGGGTGGTCGCTATAGCAGCATGTCAATAACCCCTTGTGTGGTGTATGTTTCTATAGCAGCTTGTCAATAATCACCCTTGTTGTTGTTTGGCTGTCTCTATAGACAGGATTTCGTCAATAACCCTTGTTGGTTGTCGTTGGTTGTTTCCTATAGCATCTTGTCCAATAAACCTTGGCGTTGTGTTGGTTTATCTATAGCAAACTGGCAATAACCCTTGTGTTGTGTGTTGCTTGTCTCTATAGCATATTAATCAATAAACCTTGTGGTTGTTAGGTGTCTCTTATATCAGCTTGTCAATAACCTGTTGTTGTTGTGTGGGTTGTCTCTATAAGCAGCTTGTCAAAAACCATTGTGGTTTTGTGGATGGTATCTACAGCAGCTTGTCATTTGCCCTTGTGGTTGTGAGGGTGGTCTCTATAGCAGCTTGTCAATAACCCTTGGTGGGTGTTCTCTATAGCAGCTTGTCCATAAACCCTTCTGGTTGTGTGGTTGTCTCTATAGCAGCTTGGCAATAACCCTTGTGGTTGTTGTGGCGTCCTCTACAGCAGCTTGTTCATTAGCCCTTGTGGTTGTGAAGGGTGTCTATATAGCAGCTTGTCAATAACCCTGTGTGGGTGTCCTCATATAGCAGCTTGTCAATAAACCCTTATGGTTGGGTGGGTGGTCCTCTATAGCAGCTATGTCAATAACCATTGTGGTTGTGTGGCTGTCTCTATAGCAGCTGTCAATAACCTGTGGGTGTGTGAATGTCTCTATAACAGCTGGTCAATAAACCATTGGGGTTTGTGTGGCTGTCTCCTGATAGCGGCCAGGCATCGGCCCCCCCTCCGACGCTAGTTTGTGAATAGATTAATTACACGAGGTGTGTCAAAGGTTGGAACAGTTTTTTTATTCTGAGATGCGGGGTTACATGCACGACAAAACAAGGGCGGAATAAATATAATAGTTCGTAAAAAACGTTTACATGCTTTGCCCAAATAACGATTTCCCTAATGATCATGTTTACATGGACCATCTGGGAAAACAGGCCCCCTGATTGCACTCTGATAAATGCAGAAAAAAAGGGAATCAAAAACTTCTACCACAGCGAAATTTTTTGGGTAAGCACATTGATTTGAGTTCGGAC